>PVJO010013063.1:0-53193 GCA_004026905.1 Hystrix cristata | reverse complement strand
TTTATTATTACTATTTTCTTGGGTGCTGGGGATTGAATTGGGGGCCTTGCGCCTGCTAGTCAAATGTTCTACCACTTGACCTAAATCCCCGACTCTGGAAGCTGATTTTTGACAAACTGTCTCAAGAAAAAAATATTTAAAATATTTGAATAGTAAAAATGAGTTTTTTTTTTTTTTTTTTTTTTTTTTTTTCTTTTGAGACAGGGTCTCGCGCTGTAGTTCAAGTTGGCCTTGAACTCACTGTGTACCCCAGGCTGACCTGGAACTCATGGAAGTCCTCTTGTGTCAGCCTCCTGAGTGCTGGGATTACAGGCTTTCGTCACCACACCTGGCTAAAAAATGAGTATTTATTTATTTGGTTTTTTCGTGTCAGGGCCTCGCTTTGTATTGCAGGCTGGCCTTGCACTCACCTTGTAGCCCATGCTGGCCTCAGACTCACAGCAGTCCAACTGCCTTAGCCTCTGGAGTGCCGGAATTACAGGTGTGTGCCGCCACACCCAGCTGTTTTTATTTTGATCTACCTAAATTTTAAATAAATAAAAAAATTTTTTTGTGTGCTGCTGGGGATTGAGCCCAGGGCCTTGCATATACTAAGCAAGCGTTCTGTCTCTGAGCTGCATGCCAGCCGTAGTATTAGAAAGCATTAAATGAAGCAGTACCTAATAAGTACATATTGGCCACGTGCAGGGGTCCATGTATGTAATCCTGACTACTCAGGAGGTTGCGGCAGGCCAACTGCACGTTCAAGGGCAGTGTGCGCAAGAGTGCCCCTGGGATAGAGCTCAAGTACAGCCAAAAAAGACTCCAAAAAGTGCATATAGTATTTTTCCGTGTTAGGTTCGGCAGTATCAGAAACCTGAGATCATAATGGCTGAATCAAGGTAGTTTCCTTTCCTTCGTGTAACTCGTAGGCAGTCCTAGCCAGTATGCTACCTTTGTGTTCATTGGGGGACTTGACACATGGCTTTCTCCTTTCAGTCAAAAGTAGCTTCTCCAGTTTCTCACATCAGTTTTGCAGTCTTACTGCAAGCATGGGGAAAGGCCAAAAGCCGCATTCTGTCCTGTGAAGATGCTTTCTAGGAATTGTGCATATCACTTCTGCAATGTTCCTTTGTTACAGTGAAGTCACAGGGTCACAGGTAGTTGCAAGAGAAGCTGGAAAGCACAGTCTTAGACAGGGCTATGTGCATAGTCACGCATCAGAGATTCTCTTTGGAGGAGGAGAAGACTCAGCATTGCAGTATGTTTGGCTTTTGGTGCCTGTGGTGGTCTGGTTGTGATCAGCTTGAGCAGGAATGCCCAGCCGAACTGAGTTAGTGTGGTGCTGGGCATTGAAGATGCACCTGATGATTGTTGTCGACAGAGCATAAAAGAGAATGGGAGAGGGAGATTGCAGGCAGCTGTTTCCCAGGAGAAGCTCTGTTTCCCCTGGGCTCCCTGAAGTGGACTTGGCTGTTTTCCTCGGAGGAGGGTTAGGGTTAGGCCTTGCCGTCTCTGGGAATGGCTGCTGTTCACTTCAGGGAAGCGCTAGTCTTCATTTCTGCCGCAAGCATTGTGTCCTGGCTCCAGTATAGATTCTTCAGCCTTCTGGTGCACACATGGACTCACATGGGACATGGCCGTGAGCTCCCAGATCTCAGCTGGGTATCTTTTAGACCTCCAGCATGCAGATAGACATTTTGCACTCTGCTGCATTTGGCTTGTGGGTAAATGTTGTAACTTGTAGATGTCCTGTATTAAATCTGCTCTTTTGCAAACCATTGACTCTAGAAAAGTAACTATAATACAGTGCCTTATCCCAATGGAGAATGTAGTATTAACACATTTGGCGATTTTTTTCCTCCAATGTTGTTGATAAGAATGGTACTACAGGGGCTGGGGGGCTTAGCTCAGTTGTTAGAGTGCTTGCCTAGCAAGCACAGGGCCCCGAGTTCGATCCCCGGCACCAAAAGAAAAAAAAAATGCAGAATGCTGCTACAGCTGGGCATGGGAGTGCACACCTGTATTCCCAGTGCTCAGAAGGCTGAGGCAGGAGGACTGCTGCAAGGTCAAGGCCAGCCTGGGCTACATAGTGAGTTTGAGGCTAGCCTGATCTACATAGTGAGACCCTGCTTTCCTCCTCCCCCAAAAAGGACAGTGGGATGGGGTTGTAGCTCAGTATGAAGTCCCTGGGCTCAATCCCCAGTACAAAAAAAAAAGACAAAAACTTGTTAAAGCTGGGTGTGGTAGCATCATGGTGCATAATCCCCACACTGGGAGGCTGGGGCCACAAATTCTAGCTGCACAGTGAGACCCTTTGTGAAGAAAGAAAACTAGCCCCAGTGATTACTTTGGCAAGAAGCACCAAGGCACGGGAGGTGACTGGGGCAGGAGGGGCTTCGTTTTTGCCCTTTAACATGCTGTTGGTCACATGTTGCAATCGAAATAAATACATGGTCAAAGGCAGTGCTTTAAATATTTTTATATTCTTGCCATTCTTTTTTTGCGGGAGGAGGCGTGCTGGGGATTGAACTCAGGTCCTTGTGCTTCCTTGGCAAGCACTCTAACCGCTGAGCTGAATCTCCAGCCCGGATTCTTTTTATTATATGCTTTAATGAAAAATTAATTTCTGTATGAAATGATGCATACAAAATGGCCAAGACACAGATTGTGCCCTTGACAACTGTGCCCTTGACGAATTTCCTTTCTAGTGGGAAAGGTGAGCTTCCCCACCGTGAAGCCTAGGTGGAGGCAGGTGTCCCAGAGGAGCTTATGCTCTGCCTTGTGCTTTGGGGTGGCTGTACTGGCACGTGGTATGCAGCTGAGAGGGGCTGGGCCTAGTAGGAATGGTGAGCGCTGCTGCTCCTAGGGACTTTCGCTCCTTTATTTTTGTTTTAAACATTTAAAAATGTCCTGTAGCAGGTGCAGGCACACATAGTTCTTGCGGTTCACATAGTTTACATTCAGAGCTATAGCTAATGGTGGGTCTGTTGCTTTGGAGAGTACCGAAACAATGGCTGATTCTCAAAGGAGGGACCAGCCCACCCGGATGTACAACACGTGGGGTCACGGTGCGGGTCAGTTTAAGGCCAGAAGAGGATGTTATGGGATAACCTGTTTGGGCTAAAGATAAATTGTTATTATAAAATTAAAAAAATTATTAATTTGCACAAATGGTATTTATACAATGCAAAATGAGTAGTGTTCATGCCCTGTCTTAGTTACTTTTCTCTCATTGCTGAGACAAAATACCTGATACCCAAATTTAAGGGAGGAAAGGTTTATTTAGCTCACAGTTTGTAGAAGTTTCAGTCCACAGTTGACTGGATCCAAAGCAGAGGGCAGGGCAGACAGGCAGAAGGCAGCAAGGTAAGCAAGGGGGAGAGACGAGCCCCTTTCTATTCTTTATGTCTTATCCAGGTTGCCAGGATTAGGGTGGTGCCAAACCAATCAGTGAATTGATTTAGTAATCACATGGTGTTAATCCCAGCATCACACACTCCAAATTCAGCCCCCTCTGAAAAAGCCCCATCCATGACCTCATGAGGCTTTGGGGGAACATTTAGGCACAGACCATAACATGCCCCCAAAATTGTTCCGGACATTTTATATGAATACTTAACATATTATCTTGAATTTTGTTTTTTAAGTAGTATTTCAGAATTTTTTGTTTTTGGGTACTAGGGCTTGAACTCAGGGCCTTGAGCTTGCTAAGCAAGTGCTCCACCACTGAGCTAAATCCCCAATCCCTAGTCATCTATTTTAAAACTGAGAGGGGTTGGGGATTTAGCTCAGTGGTAGAGCGCTTGCCTAGCCCTGAGTTTGAGTTTGGTCCCTAGCACCCAAAAAAACAAAACAACCCCAAAAAACAAAAAAAGCAAACAGAGGGCCTGGTGGTGTATCTCAGTGGTGAGGCCTGTGCTTAGCATGTGCAGTGCCTGGGACCAGTGCCCAGCACCAGACACAGGCATGTGGGGAAGTCAAAGAAGACAAAGTCAGGTATAATTGAGCGCAGTTGTGGCTTACTGCTTGCAGGATAGGTAACTGTCGGCTGAGTTTGACTCTTTCTTCCCAGATTCTTCAGCAGAGCAGGCTCCACATTTGAACTAGGAAGGCACCTCCTCCTGGTAGTCTCTGAGCGGAGGCCTTTGCCTGCAGCCTGCGACTCTGCCAGCTAGGCTCTGAGAGAGAGCTCTTGATGCAGCAGCTTTGGAATCTTGTCCCTTTGGTGCTGGATGGGAAGTGGATTGAGAGTGAGTTCTTCTAAACATTTTGTAGTTGAAACTGATTTTGAATTGCTACAAACTCATGGATGTTTTTTGGAAATCTTTTAAATCCAAAAGCTGAAGTGAAAAAGGCTTCTGAGGGGGTAAAAAGATTTAAAAAATATGGTGTTTAAAATTAGTCTGAAAAAAAAAATAAAATTAGTCTGTTTTTTAGGTGGGTAATTCCTTTGTAGTTACTCTTTTTTTATTTTTTTAACAGTTTGGAGATCTCTTAATACCTCTGTGTGTCTGTATTAACTAAACTGCTTCTCTTTAAGAACAGTAGCAGCCTGACCTGTGTGTGTTGTGATTCAAACATAAATGTTTTAGTGTGAACGAAACCATCCCAGGCATTTGTTTGTCACGTTTTTGAGTAAGTCGTTTCTGTCCTCTTGAGTTGGCTCCTATGTAAGTGTCCTCCAGCGGCTCTTGCTGGTTGCCTGTGGATGATTTACAGCGGAGTCGCTCTTACTACTGGCTGTATCTGGGGACCCGGATCTATACTGTTATTCTGCTTGGAAAAAGACGTCAGCAGAAGCTCCTTAGAGATGGTTTTCTATTGATTTTGATAGAGGCAGGTGTATCATTCTCTTTCCTTTTGCCTGTTTATATATTTAAACATTCAGTTTCCTAGTTCTTCTTAAAATGTCCTTAAAATTGTGATTCCTTGGATTTTTAACTTTCATTTCCATAGTTTTTTGAAAAAAAGTTCTTGTTTTAGTTTTTTCAAATTTTTATGTCTTTTCTGTTTGGGAAATTATTTTTGACTGTCTTGGTTTTAGTCATTTCAATTAAAATTCTCTTTCCCTCTTGATATCTTTTTCCTTCTTACTAATTTTTTTGTGTTTTATGGTTTTTTTCTGCCTAAAGTCCCTTGGCCTTTTTTAGTCATAGTTTTGATTAAAGTGGATTTTTTTCCTTGGGCTTTTAATTAGATTTTCTTTTCCTTTAGCTCTTCATAGGGAGATAGAAGATGATGTTGACTGTCACTTGGGTCATTGGCAAGATTACTTAGGATAAGACTAATGTGAATGTCGAGTTGTTTGAGTACGGCTTTTACTTAGCTTGTGGATATTTCCATCTGTACTTGAAGGCTTACTGAGTGATTTGTAGGGACTATCTAAGTAAAGTCAAACTTCTGTTTGTTTGTTTGTGGTACTGGGACTTGAACCCAGGGCTTCCAGCGCAGTAGGCAAATAAATGCCTTGTCACTGAGCTACGCCCTGAGAAGAGGGTCTTGCTGAGTTGTCCAGGCTGGGCTTGAACTTGCAATCCTCCTGCCTCTCAGCTTCCTGAGTAGCTGGGATTGCAGGTGTGTTGCCATCATGCTGGACCCAAAATGAAATTCTTGTGTAATGTGCCCATTTGAGTCCATGTAAGATGTGAGAACTGGGTGACCGGTAGAAGAATAGTATTTGTAACTCTTAGAAACAGCGTTTTGCCAAGACATGTGATGCTGACAGATAGGTGAGAGTTCAGAATTCAGAATTTTTTTGGAATAGTTCAGAATTTTTTTTGCTTCACTCCTGAACCGTGAGAGTCTCTGTGCTGTTTATCAGAATAAGCTTGATAGGCTGGCTGCTTGTCAGCCCTAGAGGGCGAGAGTCCAGACTCCCTGAGCAGTGGGCTTGAAGTGTGCATATGTGCTCTACTTTCCTAGCTGTGAAGTGGGGACAGTAGTACATAAACTGACATGAAACAATCAGTAAAGAAACACTTAGGAACTCTGGGCCGTTGGGACACATAATCCTTAGGTAACTTGACAGTAGTTATCCTCTGTAGTATGGTCTAGAGAATCCACTGCTTTCTTTTTAATTTTATATTTGTTTAATTTTTTTGGTGCTGGGATTTGAACCCAGGGCCTCATAAAGGCCCACACACACTTTCAGCTACACTCCCAGCCTCTCATTGCTTTCTTGAGAGCTTATTTGGAGGTTCTAGCACTGGGAGTGCAGCTACTTGTATGCCCTTGGCGGAGGACATGGTCCTCCTCTGTTGGGGACGGTCATCCTTGTTGACCGAGTGCACAGCTTCAGGAATGACCCACGTGGAGCAGTGAGAGAGGAAGGGGACACTGGCCCAGCCAACCAGATGGGTCGAATCAGCTCTGGCGGTCCGTGGGGTGACAGGCGTCACAGGCAGATCATCCTCACAGCCATTGTTGCTTTCTTGATGTACTTCCTATATTAATACCGCATGCAGATCTATTTTTAATATTTTTATGCAGATATTACTGAGTTCTTACTAGTTTTCAGATGTAGTAGAGAACCACTGTTTCATTCTTAGGTGTTTTGTCCTAAAACAAAGTTTTCTTTCTTTTTTGAGGTAGGGTTTTGCTGTGTAGTTCAGACTTGCCTCGAACTTGTGTCAATCCTCTTGCTTCAGCCTCCTGCCTCCTTCCTGTGTGCTGGGATTATAGGCATGTGCTACCATACCTGGCTCTAAAAGGCTTTTAAAGTTTTCATTTTCTGACAAAAATCATCAAAAAGGCATTTTGTTCTTAGTATACATGCACCCCTTGGTTCACTGTTTGGCAGCACAAGAAAAAAAGCAAAAAGAAAAGAAACGCATTTTATGAGTGATAATGCATTACCTCTTTCTTCTAACTTGGCTGTTTTTTTAAATCCAAGAAATTTGTAAATACCTTGTGCAAAACACAGGATGGTATGAGTAGATTGAGCTAGGAGTGGAGCAGGTCTTAGTTTTCCTGCCACCACAGCCACAGGCCCATGGAGACAGAGAGAACCAGAGTTGGTGTTTAGTCCCTGGGATGGTGTCGGGGCCATGTTGTTCGAATGTAACCATTTAGGAAAGAAGCTCTGAGCTTGTTTTTGCTTTCTGGAAGTCAAGGATTAATTTGCAATTAGAACCATTGCTATGGGTCTTTTAAAAAAGTTTTTTCTCCTTTAAACTGTCCTGAATTAGGGGAGAGTTGTCAGGAGGAACTCAGCCGAGGTTTCTTGCTTCTGTGTGGACATTTGAGGTGGTTTCTCTTCATGTGACAAGTGGCTGTGTTTTCATCACTTCTTAGAAGAATGTAGGTGGGGGCAAATTCCTTGCATTCCCACTTTTTTTTTTTTTTTTTTTTTTTTTTTTTGGTGCTGGGGATGGAACTCAGGATCTTGTGCTTGCTAGGGAAGCGCTCTACCACTGAGCTAAATCCCCAGCCCCTCCACGTTCATTTTTGCCTGGGTGTTGCCCTTTCAAGTTTCTAGGATGCTGACTGCCAGCTTTGCTGGGGTAAAATCCAAGCGTCTTATGAGGATACAAAGGACTGTAGAGGATGGAAACGTTAAGGTTGCAGAATGCTTGCTGAGTACCACGTGCTGCTGATATGTTCCCGGCAGTGAGTTATGAGTCTTGGAAATTCAGGCTTCTGATGCAGCTCTCAGGTCTCTGAAATGGCTCACTAAGCCCCCATTATAAAAATAGACTCCTGCTCCTTTGCATCCCCTTGCCCTCACCTTTCATAGCTTCCTTAAACCTCCTTAAAATTGAGAAAAAGTACTTGGTGTAAGACACTGCTGAGAAGAACCTAACACTGGGGGAGCGTGTTAAAGATCTGAATTTTGCTAAAGCACCGAGAGAGGAGTTGGACCTGTTTTGAGCTCACCTGTGACATGTTTGGTTTAGAAAACTGTAATGACACTTGGCTGGCATTGCTGCGTTTCTGAGGTTATTTCATTTAGCCACAGTTATGGTTGTCCTTTGTCTTAGGGGAGGTGACTGTCAGGAGTAACTGTGTGTGCAGTCCTGGCTCCGAGGTGCAGTCCACGTGGGGTGCGCTTACTGAGGTGTTTGATGGGGGGGCTTAGCTCCCTGGTCTTGGCTTTACTGACAAAGGAACTCTGGCTATTTGATGTAATTCTCGACCGAAGACCTGTTTGTGTTAAATTAGAGGTCTATTTTTTTTTTTTTTTTTTTTTTGGTGCTGGGGATCGAACTCTGGGCCTTGTGCTTGCTAGGCGAGCACTCTACCACTAAGCTAAATTCCCAGCCCCTAGAGGTCTATATTTGAATGGTTATTTTAAGAGGGTTCTGCAGGAGTAATGATGACTATGAAATTAGTAGAATGCATAGCAAGATGAGTGTGGTGGCACACACCTGTAATCCCAGCACTCTGGGAGGCTGAGGCAGGAGGATCAAGATTTGGAGGCCAGTTGGGGCTGCATAGCAAGTTCAAGGCCAGCCTGGATTTTATAGCCAGATGTCTCAAAAGCATCCAAACAAAACAAAACGAAACAAACAAAAAAAAAACCAAAAACCAAGTGCAGTGGTGCATACCTGTAATCTCATCACTTTGGGAGACTGAATTAAAAAGGGATGAGGATGTAGCTGAGTGCAAAGCCCTTGGATTCAATCCCCTAGTACTGCCAGAAAAAGAAAAATAAACCTGTTCTACTTGTTACTGTTTGGTTTCTGGTGTGATTTTATTGAACTGATACTTGTTTTTGGAAACAGTTGTACATTTAATACCCTTTCAATTATAAATTTAATGAGTTACAAAGAGGTACGACATGGGCTTCAGTAAATGAAGGAGAGCCTTTCTGGTTTATCCAATGTTGTAGTTACTTTTCTCTCGTTGCTGAAACAAAAATACCCGACACCCGAAGTTAAAGGGGAAAGGTTTATTTGGCTTACGGTTTGCAGAGGTTTCAGTCCACAATCAGCTAATCCAAGGCAGGGGGGCAGGGCAGACAGGCAGAAGGTGGCAAGGTAAGCAAGGGAGTGAGAGAGAGCGGGAAACAAGCATCTTTCTGTCCCTTTTATCTTATCCAGGCTACCTGGCCTGAGGGTGGATAGCACTCCCATCCTTAATCCCAATACCCTTAATCCCAGCATCACATCCTTGACCCAGCAGAACTATGCCAAACTGATTGCAGTGGACTAATTTAGCAGTCACACACTCTAGATCCAGCGCCACCTGTGACCTCACGAGGCTCTGGGGGGGACATCTAGACACAAACCATAACATCCATCTCTGTGAAGCTTAGTTGATAAATGGATTGTTCAGTTTTTTTTTTTTTTTTTAACAGCGATGTACCTTATCCTTACGTGGTTTCTGATGGGTTTTCTTCATTTTTGTTTTGCTTGACTTTTAGAGTTACAGGTTTGAAACTAATGTCTTACTTTTCTCTTTTCTTCTGCTATGGTTCCTATTGATGCCCAAGAGTTGTGTGTTAAATTTGAAAAAAGAGATTTCACATGAATCATATTTTCCATGTTCTTATCATGAAAAGGAACTAACCATTTTGAGTGGATAGATCAGGTGATTAATAAGCAAAACATGACTATTGTTATAGAAACAATTTGTAATTTCTGGCCATACCTGCTAGGAGGCTGCTGTCTTCTAAGTCCCCTTTCCTCTGGCTACTTGGCTATTTAATAGAGGATCATTATCTGGGTGACATTGGGCTTGTGCATTCATTTGATTATTTATCTGTCTATGTATCTATGCATCTATGTACATTTATTTATTTAGAGTCTTTTGTGGGGCACTGTCCTGGGCACTGGGGTTATAAGGGTGAGAGAGTAAGATGTGTCCCCACCCTGATGGAGTTCATGACCAAAATGAGGAAAAGAAGTGAACAAAATTATATTTTGAAAAGGAGCAGTAATCGAAGCCTTGTGCTCCTGCAGCCCAGTGAGTGAGGTTTGTGGACATCCCAAGATGTCCACATATGTGTAGGACTTAATGGAGGTAACAGCACTAACAAGAAGTCTTGTTTCTGTACTGTACAGCCTCAGGCAGCTACATTAATTGCGATGTGTGGTCTGAGGTAGCTTGGGTAGGCTTTCCCAAGTCACTAGTGGTTTCTATGAAGTAGAGAGTAAATCTGTTCTTGAAAGAGCTTGGCATCTTAACTCTGTTTTCTCCTGAATCTCAAGTATCTTTCTGTATGCTTAGTTGACTTTTTTTTTTTTTTTTCTTTTTTTGGCGCTGGGGATCGAACTCGGGTCCTTGTGCTTGCAAGGCAAGCATTTTAACCACTGAGCTAAATCCCCAGCCCTGCTTAGTTGACTTTTAAGGATTTTCTCTCAGATTTTTTTTCTTTTTTTTGAGACAAGGTCTTACTATCCAGTTCAGGCCACCCTTGAACTCACAGTGATACTCCTGCCTCAGCCTCCCAAAAGATTATAGGTATGCGCCACTATGCCTGGCTCTCTCAGATCTTATATACAGATTTCCCCTAGTTATCCTGAGCCCGTCTTTGGAAAGAGTGCTCTTTCAATAGAGGAGACACAGTATTTGGGTTTTCAGTTCTTTCTTATCTGCCAGACTTCTTACTTCCCTAAATAAAAAGTAAAGCTTTATCTTTTTCTTCCTAGAAAATGGTTTACTTAGTTTATCTCTGTATGGAGGATTTGCAAAATCATTTAAAAATAATTCATTAGCATTTAAAAAAATGAGGCTAAGGCAGGAGGCTTGCAAATTTGAGACCAGTCTGGGCAATTTAGCGAGGCCCTGGGTTCCATCCCCATCCGGTACCCATGCCCCCAGCAAAACAAAAAAACAACTAAGAATTACCTTGGTGCTTTATTAAACTCTAAACTGTTGGCGACACCTATTATTTTTATATCTCTCTTACTGCTATTAAATCATCTTATTTACCAAATAGATTGGTTGGTTGGTTGTATTATTAGCTAGGCAGTATAGAAGGTACTGGAGAGACTTGCAGTCTGGTGTTTGTCTGCATTAGCAATATTTTTTCTTTTTTTTAGACAATTTATTTAAAAGTGGTGAAAAGGGGGTAAAAGGGAGATGATAGATAGCTACTCAACAAGTAAGGAGCATTGAAAAGTGAAATATCCCGGGAATATTTTTTCTTTATGTTTTAAAAATAGGTTTGGGAAGTGGTCCCTTCACTGTCTTCTGTTCTGAGTATGTGTACTGTGTCCTGGCCCAAAGGAGCATGTCATTTCAGACCTAATCTCTGCCTGTAGTTGCAGAGAAAAGCAGCTGGCACTGAATGCTGCTTAATTCAGCCTTCCATCCAGGGTGTGCTTGCCAGTGAACAGGTACTGAGATGCATTTCCTAGCTTTCGTGCTGATGTTAGTGGGTTAGAAAAGAAATGAAAGTTACTACCTTTGGCTCACAACCTGGAGCTTAAGTATAACACACAAATACAGTTTAATTAGAGATTATTGTGTATTAAAGACATTGGCCACGGTTTCTCAGAGAGGCTAAGAGTGGGGCCTTGAAGAATAGCTTCTGTTTGACCTTGGCACTCGGAGAATGGGTTAGGATGGTCCAGGCAGGGTCAGCCTGGGACAGGAGTGGGTAGGGTGTGCTCACGGTCAGTGAAGAGGCCTGCTGGGAGGGGCAGAGGAAGGGAGGTTAGGCAGACCCAGTGGAGCTCGGCTTGGAATGCTAGGCATGGTCTCTTTGGGCACCTGGGGTCGTGGGGGAGAGGGCCACATAGCGCAGCAGTTAACCGTTGCCTGGAGAGGCCACGTCTGTCCTAGGAAGTCTGGCTACATGTGCGGTGGGATAGGAAGTGTGTCGGCCACTCCTGCTGGAGGGGGTGCGTGCTCACACTTGGGTGTTTTGTCAACACATGCTCCTCCCTTGTGTTTGGTCAGACAGGAGGATAGATTGAAGGACACATGGGCTGTGAGAATTCTAAGTGGTTGGTCAGTATCTTTCTTTATGCAAAATTAATTTTACCCAAAATCCTTCTACTGAATATAGAAGTTACTTGAGCTTTTTGAAAGCATGGGTCGTAGTCATACATGGTTCTTTCTCCTGACTCCCCACCCTCTGGTCTTGTGACCTCCAGTTTGCTCTTGAGGGCTCAGCCTGGACTTGCTGTTGTCTCCTGTCACTGGGAGCCTCTCTCCTCAGCAGCCTTCTGCCCCATCTTCTGTCACACTGCATGAGCTCCCAAGTGCAGGGACTCAGCACTGGTTTGTTGTCAAGTCCTCTTGCTGGGGCCCCTTGGCACATGCTGTGAGGTTAGGAAATGTCTCTGCAGTGTAAAGGTAGAACTGGTTTTTGTCATTGTAATTATAGTTTCAATTTCAAAAAACTTAGCATCTGCTGGGCTGGGATGTGGCTCATGGTAGAGTTGCTCGTATAGCATGCACAAGGCCCTGGGTTCAATTCCCAGCACCAAAAACCAAAATAAAACAACAGCCCGCCCACCTCACCCCATCCATTATAACTTCTGTTCTGTTTTCGCGTGTATTCCTTATTATTAATGGTTGCATTATTTTGTTTATTCTTTTGAGATGGGGACTTGCTATGTTACCCAAGTTGATATCAAACTCCTGGTCTCAACTGATCCTCCTGCCTCAGCCTCTTGAGTGCTGGGATTATAAACCTGTACCATTGTGCTCAGCTTTCATTATGTTTAAAAAAATTAAAAAAAATACACGTGCGTGTATATGTGTATGTATATGTACTGTATGTATATATTTCTCCATTGTTGGGCATCTGTTTATTTGGTGCCAGAGTTTGAAACTGATGTTCTGATGTACTGAGCCTCATCTCCAGCCCTTCAAAATTTTATATGGGGCTGGGGATTTAGCTCAGTGGTAGAGTGCTTGCCTAGCAAGTGCAAATCCTTGAGTTTGATCCAAACTCCCCTCACCCTTTTTTTTTTTTTTTTTTTTTTTGAGACAGAGTCTCACCGTGTAGTTCATGCCGGCCTTGAACTCATTATATAGCCCAGGCTGGCCTTGAACTCACAGTGGTTCTCCTTCCTCAGGTTCCCGAGTGCTGGGATTACAGGCGTGTGCTGCCATGCCTGACAAGTGGTGGCAAACCTGTGGCACATGTGCCGCGGCAGGCTGTTTGTTATCATTGAAAGCTCTAAAAGGTTTGCCATCGCTGCTTTAGCCCTTGCCCAGATTTCATTTCGAATAAGGAGACTTATGTCTTAGTTCTTATTTGGATTAAACAAGTCCTAAAATCAGACAGCTGTGTTATTTACACGATGGGTGCATGTGTGTGAGTGGTTCTTTTTTACTTGGTTTTCTTTTTTTCTTTTTTTTTTTTTGGGTGCTGGGGATTGAACTCAGGGCCTTGCGCTTGCTAGGCAAACGCTCTACCACTTGAGCTAAATCGCCAGCCCCTGAGTGGTTCTTTTTTAAAAAATACATTATTAAGGGTTGGCTTAATGTGGAGATTTGGGAAGAGACCTTTGGAGGTAGAGGGGTGTCATGCCAAATTCACAGAGTGGGAGCCTGCTGGTGTGGGCCTGGGACAGTGGGAGGGTGTCTTAGTTACTTTTCTCTGGTTGCTGAGACAAAATACCTGACACCCAAAATTAGAAGAGGAAAGGTTTATTTGGCTCACAGTTTGTAGAGGTTTCAGTACCTGGTTTTAGGGTGGGTAGCACTCCCACACTTAATCCTAGTGTCACATCCTTGATCCCAGCAGACCTACGCCAGACCAGTCAGTGGACTAGTTTAGTAATCACACACTCCAGATCCAGCCACCTCTGAAAAAGCCCCACCTATGATCACATGAGGCTTTGGGGGGACATCTAGACACAGACCATAACAGAGGGCTCATGGAGAATGGGAAGAGACAGAGACAGAGACAGAGACAGACACAGGGCAGGACCCTGCTGGTATGGGCAGAGGAGAATGGGGAGAAAGAGACAGATAGACAGAGAGGCAGGCTTCACAGCAAGGCAGTGAGCAGGAGTTTGTGAGATGACTTGTCCTGAGAGATTAAAATTTTAACCACTAATTAAAAAATAGCTCAAAGGAAACTGGTTTAGTATTCAAAATGCTTTTTTGCCAGAGTACAGTATTTGGCAGATTGTGTATCCTTGAAATTCCTGAGGTGGGAATTGGAACTAGGAAAGGTGAGGGCTGAAACTTGGTTGTAGCATGAATCCATTGGCTGATGGAACAAGAAAGATTTCATAACAGCAAATGTGCAAAATTTCCTCCATAATGGTCATTTATTTAATATGAAAGGTGTGTCTGAAGAATGTATGCTTGGTTAAATAATATGCTGAATTCTGATGTGTAGTGCGATTGTGTTCAGTGAGACCTGTGTAGAATTAACTGTGAAATATGGTGCAACAACAAGGAATGCAGTGGGTGACCTTCTGCTGTTATGTAAATGCATTAACAATTTCGGTTGTGCTTGACTGCCTTTCACTGTTAGCTTTGTGGTTCACACTAACACTGTAGATGTAAGTGACATCACTCTGCTACAGTTTCTTGAGGCCTTACCATCAGTGACGTGGTATTTTGAGCAAACATCTGTGTAGTCCACATTAATGATACTGCTAGACAGGTCACGGAGTGTCGTGTTCTCTGACTTTCTCCACCTAGGTGGAGAAAAGAATCAGGGCGTGTTCTTTAGTTTGTGGAACTACAGTGGCTGAGGGGAGTGCCTGATCCTGCTGGCTGCTCTTTGTTGTTTTAGCTACAGAGTGGCAGTAAATTATTCTGGGTACTGAAGAATGTCTTGTAAAAAGTGGGCTTCTTATTTACATTTCTTGTTACTGGGACAAAATACCCAACACCCAAAGTTGAAAGGGGAAAGGTTTATTTGGTTTAGAGTTCACAGAGGTTTCAGCTCATGGTTGGCTGGCTCCAAGGCAGGGTGTCAGGGCAGAGGGCATTGGAGAGGAGAGAACCTGCTCACGGAAGGCAGAAAAGCAGCAGGGCATTCAGGGGGCCTAAGCAGCTCCTTTCTTCTGCCCCTTATATCTTACCCAGGCTGTCGGGATGAGGTGGTGCCAAACCAATCAGTGGATTGATTCAGTAATCACATGCCCTTGTTCCTAGCATCACACACTCTAGATTCAGCCTCCTCTGAAAAAGGCCCACCTGTGACTGCATGAGACTTGGGGGGACATATAGACACAAACCGTAACAGTGGGTGAAGGCAATTTAAGCCATTAAATTGAGCGGACTCTGTCTGTGCACAAAATTTGGTTTTGGGAATGTGAAATGTAAATTTATGATATTTGCTATTTGTGTGATGTGTAAGGATATGAATGTTGAGTTTTTTATTGCTTTTTTTTTTAACAGGGTCAGGGTCTTTCAAAATAGTTTAACTAATTAATTTTTTAATGGTAGCAAAGTTTTATTAAAGGCAGGAAAAGAAATAGGCTTTGCAGAGTGAGTTTGGGCTAAGTAAAAGGAAAAGAAGCGTACCCTACAGCATGAAGGTGGGCCACCATACGAGAGAACACAGTGGCCTTAAAATAGCATTTTAGAAAAAAAAATAGCATTTTAGAAGCCTTTTTTCCTTTTCCCTTAAAACTTTGTTTTTTGTCCTTTTTTCTTTTTTTTTTTGAGACAGGGTCTCTCTGTGTAGTTCAGGCTGGCCTTGAACTCGCAGTGATCCTCCTGCCTCAGCCTCCCAAGTGCTGGGATTACAGGTGTGCGCTACCATGCTGCTTAAAGCTTGAGAATGAAGATTGAGAAACTTTTTCTGGATAACAGATTCCAGAAAAATACATATTCGGTTCAAATTTATTCAGCCTATATTTATTGAGTAGTTACTATCTGCCAGGCGTAGTTTATAGTGTTACGATACACTAGTGAACAACATAGAAGAAATGAAAACAGAAAACAACCCAAAAAGCAAACCTCTATAGAGGTTATATTCAAGTGGAGTCAGTAAGCTGAGGAAAAAAAAAAAAAGAATATTGTGTATTATATTAGAATTTGAGCAATAGCATGGAAAAAATAGAAGATGTAAAGGCATTTCAGAGTAGGAGAAGGAGCCAGGTTTGGAGGCACATGCCTGTAATCCCAGTGCTTGGCTGAGGCAAGAGGATTGCTATGAGTTCGAGACCAGCCTGGGCTACATAGTGAGATCCTATCTCAAAAAACCAGAAAAAAACCAAAAAATCCCCCCAAAACTAATAAAACACACAAACAGAAAAACCGAGGAAGGATGGTGGTTGTTGCAATTTCAGTAGGAACATCAGGATAGGCTTCATGTCCCAGCTGTGTGGGAGATGGGAGGATCAGGAGTTTGAGACCTGCCTGGGCAATTTAGCAAGACCATAAAACAAAATGAGCTCGAGATGTAGGTCAGTGGTAGAGTGCCCTATAGGTTCTATCCCCGGTATTTAAAAAAAAAAGAAAAGAAAAGTCCTGGTAGAAAGGTTAAGGGGGTGTGGGAGTTAACCAGTTAGTGGAAGGCCCTCAAGTGGCCAGCCACAAGGAAGACAGCATGGCAGGAGTGGAGTAAGCGAGGGTCGAGGGTCTGAGTGGTGCGTTGGCTTCCAGGGCTGTGTAGCTGTGTACCACAGATTGGATGGCTCAGCATGCCGGGGATTTCTCCTCCTGTAGTCCACAGGTGAGAAGTCTGAGATCAGGATGCTGGCAGGGTGATTCTGTCCAGGGGGTCTGGGGAGAATTGGCTCTGTACTTCTCTCCCAGTAGTCCTTGGTGTCCCCAGTTTATAGCAGTGTCTCAGGTCTTCATTTCTGTCTTCACACCTTCCCCTCCTTCTCTGGGTCGCCTCCCTCTGCCTTTCTCTCAGTTTAGGTCCCACCCAAAGTCTAGGATGGGGTCGTTTTGAGATTTTTTTTTAAAAACAGAGTCTCACTATGTATTTCAGGCTGTTCTGTTCTTGAACTCAGTATGTGGTCCGGGCTCGTTTCAAACTTGTAGCAGTTCTCCTGCCTCAGCCTCCCAAGTACTGGGATGACAGGCATGTACCACCAAACTGATACTTTTATTTAAGACAGTGAGAATCTGGAATTGAGACTGAAACTTGGTTGGTGATGTATAATTGTGAAATGATGGCAAATATAATTAAAGCTGGGGAATTGGAAGAAATCAGTCATCATTAGTATAGAGAGGATATCTAAGAATGAGCCTGAGGACAGTAAGAGGGAGAGTAATCAGTCACAAAACTTGAGATTAGCAAGAAAGGGAGGAAGCAGCATCTTGGAAACCAGGTGAGAAGAATGTATTCTGTTAAGAAGGAGAGATGAAATGCATCAAAATCTTGCTAAATCAGGTCAGGTCGGGACTGCTAATTGGTGATTGCGTTGAGCAGTGTGGTGGGCAGAGGCGGCCCTGGCAAGATTAACTTGCAGGAAGCGTCTGGGTTACCAGCCCTGCCAGCGTGGGCTTACGAGAGCATGAAAGGAGGAGCTGGGGGGGCATGGAGTGACTTTTTTGGAGGGTATTTGCTGTGAAGGAGATTAGAGAATTAAGGTTGGAGCTGCTGGAAATTTAACGAAGGCTTTTCTGGGGGATTTTTTTTAAAATTTTTTTTATTTTTTATTTTTTAGTGCCGGGGATGGAACTCAGGGCCTTGCGCTGGCTAGGCAAGCACTCTAACCACTGAGCTAAATCCCCAGCCTTGTTTTGTTTTTTATTTTTTTATTTTTATTTTTTATTACTAATTTATTTATTTATTTTTTTTAATTTTATTTTAATGGTACATTTTAGATGTACATAGTGATAACATTCATCATAGGGGATTTGTACCTGTACATGACATATCTTGTTGCTTCTTTTTTTCCCATTCCCCTCCCCTCACCCCCTCCTCCCTCCCTATTTACAAAAGCTTTGTTTCCATTTTTTCCTTCCATTTCTTATTTCTCTTGTCCATCTGTTCCTTTCCCCCTCTGTTTTGTTTTTTAAAGACAAGAGAAATAACACTGTAAAAGTATCACATCATCTCAAAATTTGCTATAATTTCTTTCAGGTGATTAGTGCCCCCCCCCTTTTCTCCATGAACCTGCAGTTTACAAGCCCCTGGCCTGTAACTTACTGGTGAAAACATGGAGCAGTAACCCACTTCCTCCCCCTAAGATTTCTGTTATACAGGTATTAAGAAGTTTTATGGTCTGTGGTTTATTAATCAAACCACAAGGACTGAGAATTCCTAAGTGTGTTTAATTTCCCTTATAAAGCATAAGCCTTGGTGCAAGTCACTTGTCTTACATTTTAAAAAATGTACACTTAATACTCACCCAGGCACTGTTCTACATGAATTTTATCTAATGCTCCTGTGGGATAGCTGTTGTGGTCCCTATGTTGTAATTGTGGGAGAAAGGAGGCCCAGAGGGTTTTGGTAACTTGACCAGAGTCACCCCAGCTAGGAAGGGACAGAACCAAGTTTTGAAACCAGGTTGTTGGGCTTCAAAATCTCTTCTAACTACTGCACTGTACTGCACTTGGTCTCATGGTTCTTTAATTGTGGCTGTTGAAAAAGTGTGCAAATTGAAGATAGGTCAGGTGAGGGCAAGTGCTTGCGATGTCTTTTTTTCCCCCAGGACCCGGGATTGAATCTAGGGCCTTTGCAACAAGCTACGTCCCCAGACCTCCTCCTTCTGCCTTGTGTTTTATTTGTAATTTTGAGACAGGATCTCCCTGAGTCATGAAGTATCCCAGGCTGGGGTTGAACTTTAGATCTTCCTGCTACCATGCCCAGCTCTTGAGATTTTCTTCTGGAAGAGTGTGTAAAATCTTTGTAAAAGCATTGTCCTCATGGATTTGTCTCAGGTGATAAAGAAATAATACACTAAGATTATAATAGTTTTTGCCCTAAGGATTTGAGAATAGCCTCTTTTCTTCCAGCAAAGAGGTAAGCGACCTGTTCAGTTGTGTAGGAGTTGTTGGCTGGCACACGGATCTGTTTTGTTTCTAGCAGATGAGATCACTCCTTCCCCTGTACTGTCTTTTCTGGTCCCTTTGACAGTTGTGGTGTCTTATTCTGTTGTACCCTGGGTGGCATTGCTGTCCTGGATCCTGGATCAGATGACCTAAATCACTGGCTGTTTATTATGTTGTCAGCTCAAGTGTGCCTTTGAGCCGTGCAGGCTGAAATGGAAGATCCAGAGTCAGAGTGACTGGAAGAGCATCTCACTGCCATCTCCTAGTCTGGTGGATAGTACATTGGATTTCCTACTGTTGTGTACACCTTTTCTCCAAATGCTGCTGTTTAGTTTTGCTTTTTTTTTTTTTTTTTTAATTTGGGGGCATTGAGGATTTAGCTCAGTGGTAGAGTGCTTGCCTAGCAAGTACAGGGCCCTTCTTTGATCCCCAGCACTGCTCCAATTTTTTTTGGGGGGGGCGGTGGACAGGTTAATAGGCTTCATTTGGCAGATTTGTACATGCATGTAACATACTTTGGTCACCCCCCCACCCTCTCCGCAGCTCCCTCCTCCCCACCCCAGTTCACATGTTTTTTCGAGGGGATTTCAATGTGTTTAATATATTTTGCTCATGTCTGTCCCTCCCACTGCCCACCCTTACCCCCTCCTCCTCCTTATTCCTCTCGTCTACCTGGGGATGTTCTTTACTCTCTTCCAAGCATAGTCCCATCAGGACTAGCCAGGGCCAAGAAGGGGAAGAAATAGTGCACAGGAGGGCACTGGAGCCCAAATAGATTGCCATTTACCCCAAGGCTCCAGGCAAATTAGCTGCAGAGCTGGCTTTGGAACCCAGTTTTCTTAATGTGTAAGTCAGTTTTTTTTTCCCCCAAATGAATAAGCACTTCCATGTAATTATGTAATTTTCATCTTTGGTTATGAATAATGCATAATGTTTCATAAGTGTTCTCTACTTTCTACTATTGTAAAAGTAAAACTATGAGTCTTTTTTCATTCAAGAACTATTTATCAGGCACTAAGGGCATGATAATAAACAGAAAAAAATCTGACAGATAAGTATCTCATATTTAGAGTTGTTTCCTTTGGATAGAGTATGATTTCTCATATTAAAAATGAAACTATTAAACTTTCTCTTAGGTTCTATGTCAGAAGAAGTCTATTACAGTACCTATTCTCTTTGGTATTTGTTGGCCATGGTGGCACACACTTATAGTACCAGGTACCTGGGAGGCTGAAGCAGGAGGATTGCAGGTTTGAGGCCAGGCTGGGCAACTTAGTGAGACTCTGTCTCAAAATAAAAAGGGGCAGGGGTGTAGCTCAGTGGTACAGTACTTGCTTAGTGGGAGGCTTAGGCTCCAGTCTCCAGTATGGTGCGAAGGGGAAGTATAGTGTTCCCTCACATGCATGTGTGTCCGCCCACAAATGAAAATGAGTAGGAACTTCTGGCAAAAGTTTTAAGTATCGTTAATTCTTAATAATTTGGTTAATTAGTTTTTTACTGTTTTGCTAAAAGTATATAAATAAATACTAATGATATTTTAGCATGACTGGGAAAATTTTGAATTTATTGTAAATTTAACCAATAAAATCTGAATTAAAGTCAGATTTCAGGTTGTAAAGATGACTGTTAATTTATTATCCTTTGGTTTGTGTGATTCTCTTCTTCTGGTTTCATTCCTAGAAATTCATAGGGACTTGCAGCAGCCTTAATAGAAGCATGTGACTTAGGGGAGGCATTAGATGTGATTCAGCTTACTCTGAGGCCCAGTGTTAATGTTCACTCTGCTGTGTGCGCTTAGTACCTACAGCAGCAGTAGCAGCCAGCATCGCTTTAAAGAAGCCGTGACCAGGTCTCAGCTGGAGAGCGGTCTTGAGGCCTGTCCTGTCTCTGAGTTTGGCCAGCTGTGGGACCATGCTCAGTGCAGGCATTGTGGGCGGGCGGGCGGGTGGGCTGCTGCTTTAACTGACCTAATCTGTCACGTAAACTTTGTGTAACGGCTAATTCTTAGTCAGTGTTTGCTGCTTGCTTAATGTGATGAATATTAAAACAGGGTTGTGAAAGAGGAATGATGTAGCTGCTGTATGTTCTCATTAGTTCTAATAACCCATTCTTCAAAGTAGGTGTTGTCATTAGAGATTGAGCATGTCTAATCCAAAAATCTGAAATCCAAAATGCTCCAAAATCCTAAATTTTTTAAAAAAAATTTACTTATCCTTTAAAGTGCATATTTGCATATATAATGATTACATTCATGGTGTTTTGTTTGATTTCCTTATATTCATACGTGCACAATTTTTTTTTTTTTTTTTGTGCTGGAGATTGAACTCAGGGCCTTGTGCTTGTTAGACAAGCACTCTAGCCACTGAGCTCAATCCCCAGCCACAGCTGACCTTCTATGATGGTTTGCAGTCAGAACACAGGCATTTAAAAAATATTGTGCAAAATTATCTTTAGGCTTTGTGTATGTTTGTGAAACAAATGAATGTTATACTTAATTTTGGGGACCCTTGATATCTGATTACATATGTAAACATTATGGAGTCCTAAAAAATTGGAAATCTGAAACACTTCTGGTCCCAAGCTGTTTGGGTAAGAGATACTTAGTCTGTACTAATTTCCAGAGGAGGAAATGGAGGTTCAGAGAGGGTAACATGTATCACTGAAGCTTTTTCTACGGTATTGCTCATCTTTGTTTAAAAGTGGGACATCTTGAGCCGAGTATGGTGGTGCATACCCGCAATCCCACCACTCTGGGAGACAGCGCAGAAGGATTGCATTTGAACCCAGTCTGGGCAACTTCAGTGACTTAGCGAGACTCTGCCTCAAAATTGAAATTAGAAAAGGGGGATGTGGGAGTTCTGGTACACGCCTGTAATCCCAGCATTCAGCAGGAGGCAGGAGGGTAGCTGCAAGTTAGAGGCCAGCTTGAACTACACGAATTCAAGGCCAACCTGAACTATATAACTAGACCCTGTCTCAAAAAACAAAAACAAAAACAAAAGAAGTAAAAATAGAAAGAACATGGGGATGTAGTGTAGCTCAGTGTGAAGGCCTGAATTTAATTCCCAGTACTATGAAAAAAACTTGACATTTTGTTTTCAATGTGACCTGTCTGAAACTATTTTAAAAATTTCTTGTAGAAAATAAGGTGTTTATTTTCTTCTGTTTTCTCATTTTATTGCTGTTTTCCTTCATGAAGTTCTAAAAATTAAACGTGTTACCCTTTTCTTTGACAGCTAGTTCTACTATTAAATTATAATTGTATAAAACATAAAAGCTTTCCTGACATAGAGTATTCTTTTAAAGGAGGGCAAAGAAAAAATCTGGATTTCTTAGATAAGCCAATACTTTGTACACGCTGAAACAGCCACGTGACTTATTGTTTTCAGTAGGTTTCAGTGTCAAGTGTTATTAGATAAGATATTGATGACTTTCTTGCTGGACCTAGAATTTCTTCAAAGACTGGAGTGCTTATTGGCTTCACTCAGAATAAGGAGTTCTAATTTTTGACTTTGATGTTATTTCAACATTCAGTAACAGAAAGTATTTAATGGGAAGCTCAAATATTGATTCCTTTTTAGAGGTAGGAAGAGGGAAAATTTACTTTTAAAACTTGGTCAGTTGTACATTACATACTTAAAATAGAATGAGATTAATTTTGGTGGGGGAGGAAAGTATCTGGTAACTTCAGATGAATGAAAAAATTAAAAGTCAATGAAGTGCTGTTTACAGTGACATCTATTTAGGAAATTTGTGTAGGTAGTGGTTTGTGAAAATAGGAATGTATTATTTTACAAACGATAAAGAAATTATGAAGTTAGGTATTATAATTAGTATGAAAACTGTACTGATTTGGCGTTTACAGTACTTGACTGTTGAAATTAAGTACAGTATTAGCAGTATTCTCAACTTAAAACCTTCTCAGTTAAGGAGAGGCAGTGTGGCGTGATGACTAAGAGCACAGACTCAAGGCTAGGAGTGTGGCTCAGTGGTAGAGCACCCCCCAAAACCAAAAAAATCCTACAGAGTCAGAGGCAGGACTGCCTGGGTTTAAGGCTCAGTTTTGCCACATAGTACTTTTATATAAATGAGGAAGATGCTTAACTTCCTTGGGCCTCAGTTTTCTCAACTATATAATGGAGATAATAATATTTCAGTAGATTGTTGGAGGATTAGATGAGTTTAAATGGTGAGAGAGGGCAGACATTGCAGTGTTTATCAAATTCCTACTTTGTATACTTAATGTTAGATTCTGGA
Source organism: Hystrix cristata (assembly GCA_004026905.1). Classification (NCBI taxonomy): domain Eukaryota; kingdom Metazoa; phylum Chordata; class Mammalia; order Rodentia; family Hystricidae; genus Hystrix; species Hystrix cristata. Next base: position 30,132 of record PVJO010013063.1, on the reverse strand, counting down.
TAATACAGGGATGGAAAGATTTATGAGGAATTAAAAGAAGAAATGATATGAGGGGAGACAGGCACTTAGAAAGTTTATCTGATTAAATTCTGCACTGCTGGAATAGTAAGATAATTTTGAGGAAAAGCAAGGGGTGAGGGTTGGTTTGCTCAAGAGTTACCATATGGGGTCGGGGATTTAGCTCATGGTAGAGCGCTTGCCTAGCAAGCAAGCACAAGGCCCCGAGTTTGATCCCCAGCATCCCCACCCCGCAAAGCGAGAGTACATGTGAGTGAGCAAGCAGGTCTGTAATCATCTCCTGGAGAGCGAGGAGGGCAGGGCGCTCTCCTGCCTGACAGAGTCATGACCCTGGGGTGTTCTTTTTGAAGTCATTGCACTGAACTAGGTTGGGTATAGATTGTAAATAGCTCACAAAAATTAAGGGAGAAAAAAGAAATTTCTAGAGGCAACGAGAGTCAGCCAGAGAAAGTAGAAGTGGGATCTAAAAGGCACCATGGGAAAGGAAGCAAGAGGAGAGGACAGTGGCTCTGGTGGTGCATGCTTGTAATCCCAAGCCTCAGGAGGCTGAGGCAGGAGGATCCATGAGTTTGAGGCCAGCTTGGGCTACATAGTAAGCTGAAGGCCAGCCTGAATACATAGTGAGACCCTGTTTTAGAAAACAAAGCAAAACAAAAGAGGAGAAGAAAGATTGTGTGAGACCAAGGAGAACATACCTCTTGGGCTCAGGGTCCCAGGGTGGTCAAAGGATGTAGTACCTGGAGCAGATGGTTCGGGAGATGTGGCATCAAGGAGAGGAGGGCGCCTAGGAACTCTCTGCTTGTTGCTGTCACCCTGCATTGTGGCAGAGCCAGGTATAGAATGAAGACTATGAGCAGATGGGAAAGACATCAGTAAATGAGAGGGAAGGGTCACCCAGAGATTAATTTATTCAGATTTTGTGGCAGTACTCTGTAATTTTCCTGTGTCACTGACTTAGAATATCACTGATACTACGTATATATACTGCTTTGTAACTTGCTTTAAATGTAACCCTTAAATTTTCATTACTGTATAAAGTGGTGGTATATGGCCATTGCAGAAAAGTGCTAGGATTCGATCCCCCCAACTCAGTGCTGGGTGTGGTGGTGCACACCTCTAGTCCTAGCACTCAGGAGGCTGAGGCAGGAAGATTGCTGTGAATTTGGGGTCAGCTTGGGCTATGTAGTGAGTTCAAGGCCACAGGGAGACCCTGGGTCAAAAAGAAAAAAGAAAAAGTCAGAAATAGGCTAAAAAAATAAAGAAACTAAAAAGCACCCATAGATAACTAATGTTAGCTATTTGTGATATAGTCTCAGGTGTTTTGCTGCATAGGTAATATAAATATGCTCCAGAAATGGGCACAAATAAAAAATATCACAATAAATGAATTTTGAAATTCATGTTCAGTAAAGTCTGAGTACTTTCATGTCTCTCAGTGTCAAATACAATTTCAGAATTTTTAAATAAGGTAATGTATGAATTTGCTACAGTTTATTGACCGTGTTAGATTATCATTGAGCATTTCTAGCATCTCTTGTTCCTCGCCCCATGCCGGTTGTGTCTTGACTGGCTGGTAGCAACTGTGCAGTGTGTTGGTGCCCTGAGAACAGAGGGTGGTGACGGGTCGCTTGGCCCTGGACCTGACCGATACGTCCCGTGCAGATGCCTGACTTGGCATAGTGCTTATGGCCAGGCGCGGGGCATGTTTTATTTGTCATACGAATTCCCGAATTCGGGGTTTTCTGCAAGGGCGAGGCAGACAGTGCTCATTAGCCATTTCTTGGCCCTGAAGATTGATACTGACGGTGCTGATGCTTCATGATTTGGAACCGATTTTGCCTTGTTCATAGCAAGATAATCTCGTTTTCCTTTTTTCAGTAAAAAAGTATAAATAATCACTGGCTTTCCCCCCTTTTGAGTAGACATTAAACCAAATGGAGTATTGAAGAGTCATGAGAGTTGCAGCAGTGGTGTCACTTGCCCTGGGAACTCTACTTGTGTTTTGCAGAATGCTTTGATTGGAAATATTTATGCAGAAAATGAGCTTGTGGTATGAACACATTGGAATATCGAATTTTTAAAATTTATTTTATTTTTTTTTGAATAACGAATTTATCATCCTTAAAACAAATTTCAGTGTCTACAGCATCTGAGGACTCCTAGAAGCTGATTCTAAAGACAGGGTTGGACTGGAAGGTTGTCTGCCAAGCATTTTTATATATCTTCTTCAAAGCACTTTTCTGGAAGGAGGCTTTCATTTATTTGTTAACTTGTTCGTTATTTGCACATGAATTGCCCCTGCACACTGGGATGCAAGCTGCAGTCTTATTCATCACGGTGTCCCCAGCACCCCGTGCTGAAGACTATTGATGGCTGAGTGAATTGTATTAGATCTGTTCTCAATCCATTCATGTTACTAACGAATTGATTAGGACGTTAATTGTCCACATATCTGTGAGTAAAGTGAAGTGAAGCACCGAGTTGTTCTGTTGGTGTAGAAAGATGAGCTGGGATCCCAGATTTTCCTAAATAGGGTTCTTCCCTGTAAATCACCCATCTGAACCGTTGTAGTATTATTATTACTGTGTTATTAGTTTGTTTTTGAGGTGGGATTGTGCTGTGTTGTCCAGTTTGGTCTGGAACTCATGGGCTTGTGTGACCTTTCTTCCTCAGCCTCTTGGGTAGCTGAGACAGTAGGCATGCAGCACTATGTGTCATAGTTACTTTTCTCTTGTTGCTGAGACAAAATACCTGACACCCAAAGTTAAGGGGGAAAGGTTTGTTTGGCTCACAGTTTGTAGAGGTTTCAGTCCTCAGTCGGCTGGATCCACAGCAGGGCAGGGCAGACAGGCAGAAGGCATCAAGGCAGGCAAAAATAGAAAAGCCTCTTTCTGTTCCTTACATTTTATCCAGGCTGCCCGCTCTTAGGGTGGGTAGCACTCCCACCCTTAATCATTTTCAATTTTAGTGTCACATCCTTGATCCCAGTAGAACTACACCACATCAATCACTAGACTAATTTAGTAATCACACAGTCTTGATCCAGCCACCTCTGAAGACACCCCACCTATGATCACATGAGGCTTTGGGGGAACATCTAGGCACAGACCATAACACCACGCCTGGCTATTTTTTTTTTTTTTTTTTGGTGGTGCCGGGGATTGAACTCAGGCCCTTGTGCTTGCAAGGCAAGCACTCTAATCACTGAGCTAAATCCCCAGCCCCTCCTGGCTATTTTTCTTAGTCCTATTTTAGTGTATGTGCTGCTGAAGCGAGCACATTTTTCTTAGTCCTGATTCTGAAATTATAGTCTTTTTTTTTTTTGTTTTTGTTTTTTGGTGCTGGGGATCAAACTCAGGGCCTTGCGCTTGCAAGGCAAGCGCTCTAACCACTGGGCTAAAACACCAGCCTGAAATTGTAGTTCTTACTCTGGTGCTGCTTTGGGGTATCGAGGGCAGCAGTACAATAGAAATATAAGGGGAGCCTTAACAATGAGCCATGTATATAAAGTTTCAGGTTCTAGTAGCCACATTGAAAAAAATGGTGAAAATAAAAAGAAAAAAAGGTTGAGATTAACTTTAATAATATATTTTATTTTGGAGCTCACAATATAGAGCATTTGTATAGCATGTGTGAGGCCTCATTATATATTCAGTGTAATGTCTACTATTTCAACATGTAAAATAATTTAAAAATTAGTGATGAATTTTTTGCTTTTTACTTTTTTCATGCTAAACATTTGAAATCCATTCGGGATTTTCCATTTGCAGTGTTTCTCAGTTTGGATTAGCACCATTTGGATGCTCAGCTACACATGGCTGATGCTTACTGATAGTTTAGTCCTGGCAGAGCTAACAACTTGTGGAAACAAAACTGGGACCCAAAATATAAATAATATAAATGAGGCAAAAATACCCATTTTATAATCTTTCTGAGCACAGATTTCATTTTGCTTATTTATGTTTTGGAGGTGTGCCATCCCAGGCATTGAACCCAGTGCCTTGCGTGTGCAAGGCAGGTGCTCTTGACCACTAAGCTACGTCGCTTTACTTTGTATATTTTGTTTTGAGACAGAGTCTTACCGAATTGTGGAGGCGGCCTTGAACTTGGGCTCACCCTCCTTCAGCCTCCTGAGTAGTGGGATTGCAGGTGTGCATCACCATGCCAGGTTTTCTGGAAGAGGGCGTTTAGCGAAGGTGGGTTCATGTGAGCATGGTGAGTTTTTACTGCAGGCTAGAATTTGTACAGTGAACACTCAGTCTTGGTCTGCTTTCCATTACTTTAGCCAAACACCTGAGGTTGAGGAACTTATGATGAAAAGAGGTTCATTTAACTCCTAGTTTGGATGCTGACGGCATTTGTGGCGCTCATGTTGTGAGGGATCCATTGTCTGTGTCACTGGCAGATGGTGTCGTAGTGAGAGCAGTAGTGAGAGCAGGATCCGTGACAGGACAGGAAGCTGAGAGCAGAGACCTGGCAGCTCCTCCCAGTGGGCCCCACCTCCTGGAGCTCCCACCTCCACTGTCCTTGCAGTCCGGGGGGGCACCCAGCACAGCAGGCTTCCTGAACAGCAGCCTGTGGAGGACAGACTCCAGCCACATGCAAACCGAAGCATGATGAAAGTGTTACTGTGGAATTGTAAGAAGGAGCCCTAAAGCTGAGTTGCATCTAGCGCCTGTATTTAATCTTTTTTTTAAAGTGAAAGAAATAGTGAGGGTCAAGTTATGTGTACTGTTTTATCAGTAACTTTGGAGAAAAAGATCTCAAACATACATGCTTGGCAAGCTGTTAACTTTTTTTTTTTTTTAAACTGAGAATTAAACCTAGGAGTGCTTTATCAGTGAGCTACACCCTCAGCTCTTTTTATTTTGAGACAGGTTTTCACGTAGTTGCCCAGCATAGGCTTGAATTTGGGATCCTGACTCAGCTTCCTTAGTAGCTGGGATTACAGGACACACCACACCTGTCAGATGTTAACATTAGTTAAGTCTTTTTTTTTTTTGTTTGTTTGAGACAGGGTCTTGCTATGTACCTCAGGCTCTCTTGAATTTACTGTGTAGCCCATGCTGGCATTGAACTCCTGGTGATCCTCCTGCCTCAGCCTCCCGAGTGCTGGGATTATAGGTGTGACGTGAAACACCACGCCTGGCTGCATTTGTTAAATTTTAATGGTGACTATATATAATATTATTCTCTAATACTTATTTTTATGTTGTAACTATTTCATGAAAGGATTTAAAGTTTATAAAGCCTCGATTCATTAAAAGTAGAACTTGATTATTTGATGTGTCAAAAATTCTGTGAGTGATTCTGTGGTTGTATTTTTACATAGTGACATTTACTTCCAGTTAGTAGTAAGTGGCTGAAAAATGGCAACTTATTTTCAGCATCTGCTTTTTTGGATGAGACTTGTGAATGACACACCATCTGGATATGATTTAATGTAATTTCAGTTTATTGCCATAGCATTTCAAAGAATGGAATATTTCTTAAACATCTCTGTTTAGACAGATGTTTGGGTTGTAGATCTTTAAATGGAGATGTCAAATAGTAACATTTTTGTAGTTTAAAAATATTTAAAAGCCCCTTTTGGGTAATTTCAGTCAATAGAATTCCTCTTTTTTTTTTTTTTTGGTGCTGGGGATGGAACTCAGGCCCTTGCAGCAAAAGGGTGTTACAACTAAAGTGTAACAGTGTAGCGAGAATTCAAGTGCCACTTAGAGAGTTGGAGAACTCAGGTTTATTTTTTGTCAATGGGCCCAGGAGAGTTCACAATTTAAAATCTTGTGCACGGAGTGAACAAGGAATTTATTCATGAAACTCTGCCCCACCAAGATCCTCAGGGCAAACCCAAACTCACCGATTGGACACACCACCCTCCACCCTACACAAGCACTGGCATTAGCATTTCACTCTTAGCAGTGGCATGGGGAGTAAAGGGAGATGAGCAAGAATTTAAGTGCCACTGTAAGCACTCTAAGGAAGTGGGAAGATGTCACCGACCTGTTATCAATCAGGGCAGCTATAAACCCTGAGTACAGAGCTATCAAACGAATGGGAAGGATTACAAAACAGGTTTACAGGAACAAAACAAAACACAAACCACCCAAACGAATCTCAGTTTCCTCTTTAGTGCTTGCCAGGCAAGCTCTCTACCACTTAGAATTCCTCTTTTTAAAAAATTATTTGAAACTGTATCAAAGGTGCATTCTAGATATTTTTTTTTGAAGAAGTTTTTTTAAAAGAAGTAAATTTCCTTTTATTAGAAACGCTGGGGGGCTGGGGATTTAGCTCAGTGATTAGAGTGCTTGCCTTGCAAGCACAAGGGCCTGAGTTCGATCCCCGGCACCACAAAAAAAAAAAAAGAAACACTGATTTTCCTTGTTGAATCCCTCAAGGCCAAAGTAAAGTTTTTATTAAAACACAATATATGGGGCTGGAGTTCAGCTTGGGGGCAGAGCACTCGCCAGGCACAAGGCCTGGGCTCTGTCCCCAGCATGCCCCACCCCCCAAAAAACCCCAACAAAAACAAAAAACCCCACAATATATGGATAAGATATGTATGTAATGTTACTCCTTTCCTGGATAGATTCTTAAATTCACTTTGTAAAATTTTTTTCCTATTTGTGTTTTTGGTGCAGGGGATCGAACTCATGGCCTTGTGCTTGGAAGATAAGCGCTCTAACTACTGAGCTAAATTCCCAGCCCCTTTTTTTCCTATTTTGAAATACTTTATTTTGCTTTATTTTAAAAATTTTTAACTGACATTTATACATATTTAGTGTGGTACAGTATGATCATTAAGTAAATTTGTACAAGGCAGTGCTCAGGGTAGTTGGCATTTTCCTCTCCGAAGACTGGTCATTTTTGTATGTTGGGAACCTTTGAACTCTTTGTGTGAGGGTTTTTGTGTGCATGTGTGTGTGTGTGTGTGTGTGTGTGTGTGTGTGTGTGTGTGTGTGTTAGGGATTGAACTCAGGGCCTTGTGCTTGCTAGGCAAGCACTCTACCACTGAGCTAAATCTCTAACCCCTTTTGTGTTGTTTTGAAATTACAACAGTTCATCGAAGGGTGTAGTTGTGCTGCTATGTTGTGCTGTTGGGCCCAAGCACTAATTCCTCCTATCTAACTATACAGTATTTTGGTACTCGTTATACAGCCTCTCTCTATCCCTCCTTCTCTCTTCCATCCTATTCTATAATTACTACTATTTTATGCTCTAATTCTATGAGATTAATTTTTTTAGTTTCCACAAATGAGTAGAACATAGAGTGTGTCTGTGCTTGGTTTATTCACTTAACAATGTTTTCTAGTTCTGTCCGTGTTCTTGCAAATGACAAGCATTTCATTCTTGTTTTTAATGGCTAAATAGTGTTCCAGTGCATATCTGTAGCACATTTTATTCCTTTGTCACTGGACACCTCGATTGGTTTCCGTGTCTTGGCTGTTGTGAATGTGCTGCAGTAAGCATGGGAGTGCAGGTGTCCCTTTGATGCAGTGATTTGATTTATCCAAAGTAGTCTACAGATTTGAGGCAGTCCACATTCAATGACGTTCTTAACAGAAATAGAAAAAAAATCATAAAACTTGAATGGATCCTGAAAAGATCAGGGAAAAGCCAAAGCAAACTGAGCAAAAAGGTCAAAACCAGAGATATCACAGTAACTGACTTCAAAACATACTGCAAATCTGTAGTAACCAAACTGGATGGTATTGGTGTAAAAACCAACACAGGTCAGTGGAAAAGAACAGAGAACCAGAAATTGTACTATACTTATAGTCATCTGAGTTTTCATAAAGGTATCAGGAATAGACGTATTTATCAAAGAGTCTTTACTTCGTGAAATTTTATTTGGGATGGTGTTTCAAGAGGTTGAAGTAGAGTGTCATAAGTCAGAACAAAAGATTTAGTAAATTTTAGTCCATTGTAGGAACAGTTTATAGCTATTTTTTCATTCAGTATGTATTTGTTATTGATTGTGTATCAGTATAAGTGTTGAAGTCCCTACCTTTGTGGATTTTTTGCGGGGGTACTAGGGTGTATCCCCAGCCCTTTTAAACGTTAATTATTTATTTTGAGGTAGTGTTTTTCGGAGTCGGTAAGTTGCCTGGGCTGGGCTTGAATTTCCGATCCTCCTGCCTCAGCCTTCCAGCTTGCTGGTATTATGGGCATGTGCTACCATGTCCTGCCCTTCATAGAATTTGGCAGTTTTCAATTTGGTGTATTTTCTTTCTTTCTTTCTTTTTTTTTTGGTTCCCAGGATCGAACTCAGGGCCCTGCACTTGCTAGGCAGGTATTCTAACCACTGAGCTAAATCCCTGGCCTTGTGTGTTTTCTTTCAATCTCTTTTTCCAATGATTTGTATTTATAAAATTGGGATTGTTTCACAAAATTGGGAAATATATACATGCATGTTTGTGAACACACATGTATATGCATACATACAGTTTTATACTTTTTGTAAAGTAGCATTTGTAACATAAACAATTTCTTACACTATTAATATCTTTTAAAACTTTATTTTATTTTAAAAGGATTCCTTTAGCAAGGGGTGGTAGTGAATGCTGTAATCCTAGGACTCTGGGATGGTGAAGCAGGAAGATTACAAGGTCAAGCCCAGCCTGGGCAATTTAGCGACTTGGTGAGACCCTCTTTTTGAATGAATGAATGAGTAGGTTCAATACCCAGTATCACAAAAAAGAGAGGGGCACAGGTCCTGGGAGTGTAGCTCAGCAGTAGAGTGCTTGCCTAGCCTGCACAGAGCTGTGGGTCCAGTCCCCAGTACTACAAAACACACACGAACTAACTAACAACACATTTCTCATCTGTGAAAGTAGTTCAGAATCCAGTGCTTTAAGGTGTCATTGTGCATTTCTTCTTTTTTTGGGGTGGAGTAGAGAGGGCGGACAGAAGCTCATGTGTAGCCCAGATTCATCTGGAACTCCTAGGCTCAGCCTCTGCAGAGTTGGTGATGCAGGTGTGGACTCCACCATGCTGCTCCGGTCCTTCTGTACAGTGGTGTGGTATTGCACACAGCCCATGCATGTCCTTTCACATACTTGTAGTTGTGTCTGGATTCATTATAATGCTTGATATAATGTAAATGCTACACAGAAACAGCTGTATCATTTGTAGAAAATGAGAACAATGTTTGTACCTGTTTAGTATGGATACAATTTTTTTTGCCCAAATATTTTTTGTGGTTGGTTGAATTTACAGATGTGGAACCAACATACATAGATGCCAACTACATTTTAAATAAATCTTCTTTATGTCATTTTTTTTTTTTCCTTGAAATTCCTTCTTTCTTAAAAATGTTACAGAAGTTTTTCCTCCAGGTAAATAGCATCCTCAAATTTATCAGATCATTTGTACAAAAAAATTTTTTTTTGGTGCTGGGGATTGAACGCAGAGCCTTTGCTAGCTAGGCAAGTGCTCTACCACTGGAGCTAAATCCTCAACCCCATCATTTGTACAAATTAATAGCACCCTTAGCTTTAAGATTAAAAAAATAAATTTTTAGGTTTAACCTTTTTTTATCTAATGTAAATAGCTTAGATAGGAGGAATTCTTTCTTTACTTGGTGACTGTGGCCTGTGTATCTCCTTGTGTCTTACCTGGTGCACACAGCCTGTGTAGCCCTTAGTCTAGAACACAGGTCAGCAAACTTCTTTGGGTAAGAGGCAACATGGTAGCTACTTTGGGCTTTGTGGTCTTTGTCATAGCTACTCAACTCTACCCTTTTATTCCAAGGGACAGATATATGCTTACAACAAACAGGTATTGCTGTGTTTCAGTAAAACTTCATTTACAAAAACTGATTGCAGTCTAGATTTGACCTCTGGATAGTAGTTTGCTGGCCCCTTGCATTTAGAAGCTGCACAATAAAACAATTTTCCACTAAAGATGATAGGCTCCTTCTCTTAAGTATACTGGATTCTTTTGGAACTTGGAGTGTGAATTGAGTTTCTTTTGACTGCCTTGTCTACTCCCACGTTTTTGAGACATTAGAGCTTTTATTTTAATTTTTTCGGGGTGCTGGGGAACATTAGAGCTTTTAAATTATGACAATTGAACCAAAGGCTCTTCATAGGCAAGAATCAGTGTTAGATGTATTTGTAAATGAGTGAAGGAGTAAATTCACATAACAGATGGATGGTTCCTGACTTACGGTTCAACTTAGGATTTTTTTTGGCTTTTTGATGGTACGTATGAAAGTGGTATGCTTCAATTTAGAACCTGCACATGGATTTGTGAAATTTGATCTTTTCCCAGGTTAGCAGTATCTGATACCATACTCTTTTGAGAAGTTGGACACAGGAGGATAAAGCCAAAGCTCCCAGCCAGCCATGTGATAGTGAAGGGAAGAGAAGCCAGTATTCCACGGTGTACTGTGTTGCTAAGCTTTGATGTTTGACAGATTAGGTGTAGTATCACAGGCTTTTTTCAACTTAACAGTATTTTCAGCTTACGAGTTTTTTGTTTTTGGTGTTAGGAATTCACCCCAGATTTGGTCTTCCACTGAGTTATATTCCCAGCTCTAAAAATTTTTGAGACAGGGTCTTCTAAGTTGGCCAGGCTGGTTTTGAACTTGTGATCCTCCTGCCTCAGCATCTCCTTCCCCTCCTTTAGTTGGGATTACACATGTGCACCACTGGACCCTGCTATAGTAAGTAGTTTATTGGGGCACATCTGTATTTGTTTATCTTCTGTGTTACAAATTTGTGACTCTTGGGATAATACTGATGTACCTTTTTACTGTCTACTGTTCTATCCCATATGGAAGGCAGTAGTCTTAAGTGGCTCTTTAAATTATTAAAATGAAATACAATTTGAAATTAAGTTCAGTCTCATCAGCCCCATTTTAAGTGTTCAGGAACTACAACTGGACTGTGGGTATACAGAATATTTCCATCATTGCCTATTGAGCAACATATCTAAGTCCTGACTTAGTTAATAATTGGAAAAGGACATGGAAATGATGTTAAGGTATAATGATTGTATTGGTTACCTTTCGAGAGTCAGTGGTTTTCAAGAGAGCAGATTTAATACAGGACATTTATAAGTTATAGCATTCACCCATAAGCCAAATGCAGGAAGAGTGCCGAATGTCTGTCTGTGCACTGGAGACCCAAAAGAGCCAATCGAGGACTGGGAGCCCACGACACTGTCCCGTGTACCTCTATGTCTGCAGATGTTGGCTGAAGAAATATTTACTGGAACCAGGATGCAATGCTCACAGCAGAGACGATGACCAGAACTCCCCCGAAGCAACAGCAGCCATCCTTGACCATGGCAAGGCCCCGCGCTCCTTCTTCAACGAGAACAGCTGAGCTCCCTTCAGGAGAACCAGCCGCACCAGAGCTTCTCCTGGGAAACAGCCTGCCACTATCTTCTGCTCCCGTTCTCCTTTTATGTTGCATCGGCAGCAGTCCTCAGGTGGATCCTCTACATCCAGAACCACATCAACTCAGTCCATCTGGGCAGTCTGGCTCAAGTTGACCACAATAATAAGTCCACCACAATGATTAAATGATATGTTCAGTATCTTCTGGAATAGATATGGTTTACATTTCTACTCTGTAAAGAATTTTTTGTTGTCACCAGAATTGAGAGTACAGAGGAGCTGGGCCTGTTGGCACAATCTGCAACCCCAGCATTTGGGAGACTGAGACAGGATGATTGCTGTGAGTTTGAGGCCAGCCTGAACTACATGATGAGACGCTGTCTCAAAAAAACTAACCCCCCCAAAAAAAAAGAGTACAGAGTATTCTTCTTTAAGTACATTATGGAGTCAAGTTTTCATCCTATTTATTTTTGTCTTTAAGTTATGGCTGAAACCCACATTCTAGAAATATGGTGTTTTTTATACTTCAGAGTAACCAAATACATTTAACATTATTTGGAAGAAAGTTGTCATGCAAGTAAGTAATTACAAAGAAAAAGACATCATACAGCTAACAGATGCTTCTGTGAAGCCATGTCTAGCTCTGCACCATGTGGGCTAGGCCTGTAATGATGCCAGGCAGTCCTTGTCCATCTCCTTGTCCTGCATCTAGTCCCTTCCTTGTCACTTTTTTTTTTTTTTTTTTTTTTTTTTTGGTGCTGGGGATCGAACTTGGGGCCTTGTGCTTGCAAGGCAAGCACTCTAACCATAGAGCTAAATCTCCAATACTTCCTTGTTACTTTTAGTTCCATTGTGCATTAAACTAGGACTCCTGGTCTACCTTCTCTTGTCACTCATCCTTCCCTTCTACTTTTCTTGTTTTCCTTTTTTTGTGTTACTGGGGATTGAACCCAAGGCCTTTGCATTGAGCTGCATTCCCCCAGCCCTTTCTTTTTCTTTTCCGTTTTCGGTTTCGGTTTTTTGGTTTTTTTTTTTTTTTTTTGGGTGCTGGGGATTAAACTCAGGGTCTTGTGGTTGCTAGGCATGTGCTCTACCACTGATAGGGTCTTGCTAAGTCACTGAGTTGCCCTGGCTGGACTTGAACATGTAATCCTGCTGCCTCAATTTCCCAGAGAGCTTGGATTACAGGTGTGTGCTACCACACCTGGCTCTCTTCCACTCTTCACTGAAGATTTCACTTCTGTTTTACAGAGAGAATACAGTGTATCGAATTGGAACATCTCAGTTTCCAATTACTAATGCTACATGTTGGTGATATCCAAGTATGTATCAATTACTGGTGTATGCATTTGATAGTTTATTAAAGTTAAAAATTTTAAATGCCAATTTTGTTTCAGCCTTAGGTTTGATTTATAAATTTTATTACTCTATTTATAAACCAGTATGTATTAAGATAAAAGAAAAATAAGTGTAGGTTCTGAAACATGTTCATTAATTCAAATCAAATGGATTTAATTTTCTTTAAACATCTGATTTCAGTTATAATTTGATCATTAAGTTTTATTTAAAAATTTAGTAGGGGCTGGGGATTTAGCTCAGTGGTTAAAGTGGTTGCCTAGCAAGCACAAGGCCCTCAGTTTGAGCCTCAGTACCAAAAAAAAAAAAAAAAAAAATTGAGTAAATAAGCTGGTCATGGTGGTACACGCCTATAATCTCAGTGCTCTGGGAGATGAGGGAGGAGGATGGCAAGTTTGGGCCCAGTCTAGGCAATTTAGCAAATTAGTGAGATCTTATCTCAAAAAAAGACTGAGAATGTAGTTCAGTGCAAAGGCCCTGCTTCAGTTCCCCGTAATACACACACACACACACACACACACAGTATTTAAAAAAGTAATTAACCTGACTAGGAAAACTTACGGCCTCTAAAAAAATAAAAGCTAAATCTTTTCCATATACAACTTCTTTAAATACAATTAAACTTTAAATACAATGAGTTTCTATTTTCCTCATGAAAACATGGCTTTTCATGTTTTCCCTTCCCTCTTTCCCTCCTTCCCTCCTTCCTTCCTTCCTTTTGAGACAGGGTCTCACAGGCCCATATTGGTAGAGCTATGTGACTGTGGACTGAAACCTCTGGAACTATAAGCCAGAACAAATCTTTCCTTCTTCTGAGGCGATTGTCTGAGGAATTTCGGACAGCCTTGGAAAGCTCACTGTATTGTCAATGCTCCTATGTACATCCTCTCCCAACCCTCCAGACAGTAGCCACAAGTCAGCACTTGCCCATCGGTGGCTAAATGAATGCTTAGATGAATGCAGCCTTTAAAAAAAAAAAAAAAATTTAACATAAAAAAATTCTTTCTTGAAATTTTGATTGGACTCAGGGGTAGTAGATCCTGATTTTCTGCCTCCCTTGTTCCCTCTCACGTTTTCCAGATGGGGCTAGGGTTGTACTCTCCAGAGAGCCACCCACATTGTGTGGCATGCAGAGAGCGCTTCCTCAGCATAGCCACAGCCTGCCTGGCTGGGGCCTGGGGCTATGTGTGTGACCTAGGGTGGGCAGATGAGGCAAGGGAAGACCAAGGCTGGAACCACACTGCTGATAAGAAGCAGCTTTCTAGGATTGGTACCGTGCAGCTGGGGGCAGGGTACTTTGATCTTGAGTTAGATGTTCTCTTGAGAGTAAGTGTACCCAGTCAACTAGTGCCTGTAGCTTTTCAGTTCTATAACTGAACTGAAACCAGACACTCATTTATAATACTTCAGGAGTCGAGCACGGTGGTGCACACCTATAACCCTGAGAAAGGAAAATTGTCATGACTTTGAGGCTGGCCTGGGCTACATAGTGAGTTCAAGGCCAGTCTGAACAACATAGTGAGACCCTGTCCCAAAAACCCCAAAATAAATAAATATAATACTGTGTAGAGAATCTGATCATGGGACAGATTTTTTTTTTTTTCCTTTTCACTTTTTAAGAAAGATCTCTTATTGCTGACCTGAGAAGTGGATTACACAGGTTTGTACAGGGCAGGTAACACAATTTGGCTTTGTTTCTGTGATTTGTAAGTTTACTGAGGTAAGTATTACTGTTTTCCAGGATGTGTATAAGTAGTTCTCTGTTTTCATTTTTGTCCTCTGAACCTGCTATCATTTACAGATAGAATATTTCATGAAGTCTAGGTTGTCTCACCTTACTGGGCGCTGTCTTCCTTGGCTCTTCTGTGTTTACTTTTTTTTTCTTCTTGGGGTGCTGGGAATTGAACTCAGGGTCTTGTGCTTGTTGGGCAAGTGTTCTACCACTGAGCTAAATCCCCAACACCCTGCTTTTTACATCTAAGTTTGTAAAATAATCCATTTCTTTGTTTTCACTCAGCATAACTGACAGCAGCTTGATTTTCATAAGTAATTTTATTTAGTACTAATAGAGAATATAAAAATAATTACTGCAAATACAGAAACCCCATGGAATCAAGCTTAGGCCATTAGAAGCCTGCACAGGTTCAGTTAACTGTTCCCGGAGGCCTGCAGCCTGCCTTCCCCATGACCGAGTCCTTGACATCAGGGCTTTGGTGTCAGGCTGGAACTTCAGCCCCTTTCTAGACCCCTGCTGACAAGCTGCTGAGCTGGTCCAGGATCCTCTTTTCATTCAGCTGGCATGTTATTTGGTATCTTATCCAACCTATCTTCTCTGGACTGTGATGACCAATACAAATGAGTATAAATAATAAAAGAATTAAGAGGAAGATTATCCCTCACGTTTGAGTTTTATAGTGTTTTTCTTCGTGTATATTGAGTTTGGATAGTAAGAGTTTTTTTCTCTTGTGGCTTTTATTGGTTTGTTGGGAAGTGGTCTCACTGCGTTGCTCAGGGTGGTCTTGAACCCCTCTGCCCCCCGAGCCCTGGGACTGCAGGTGTGTGCCGCAGGGTGTTGCTAGTAGTGCTCTGAGCTCCTGTGTGGTTTGGAGTTGAGCCTGGTGAGTGTATGATTGCTTACCAGTTGCCTTCACATCACAGAGTAACTTAGTTATTGGAGTGGAATTGGACCCCAGCTCTCTGAGTCTGGCTGTTAGAAAGCTGTACCAGACCACAGAAATTGAAGGGGGGAGGGAAGAATGTTGCAGTTGCTATCTTGTTGTGTATGTGTGTGTGTGTGTTTTGTTTACCTCTTTTTCCTTCCTGAGGAAGAAGCTACTTTGAAAAAATGTTAGCTCTCATGGAAAGTAATTGCAGAGTATCTTTTATTCCCTTTTGATATTAACACCTATCTTTGAGTCTGTGCCAGCAGAGGTGCCCTGGCTCATTTCGTTTGTAAGCTGTTGGCCTTTTCTTTTGCATTGTGTAATATGTTCCTCATTCTTGCCTTTTGGAAGAAAATACACTTCTTACTTTCCTAGACAGTGTTTTTCTTTTTTACCTGTACTGGGGAATCAAGCCCAGTCTCTCATGTGTAAGGCAAGTGCGCCCCACTGACTGCCCGTCTGCAAACTGTTCTAAGTGTCCTCTTAGGTTGCATCTTGATGTTGAGGTGAGAAGATAATGCCGTTTGTTCATTGGCAGGTAAAAATTACATGTACGACACAAGGTTTTGAAATGTGTTACACCGCGGAATGGCTAAACTGAACTGATTAACATAGGTGTTACCTCACTTTTTGGGGGGGGGCTGGGGATTGGGCTCAGGGCCTTGTACTGGCTAGGCAAGCGCTCTGCCATTGAGCTAAACCCCCAACACCTACCTCACATTTTTTGAGATGAGAGCACTTAAAATCTGTTCTTGGCAGTTTTTGAGAGTACGGTACATTATTACCTATAATCACTGTGTTGTACAACAGACATCTCATACTTACTTCTCTTATCTGACAGGAGTTTTGTAGCTGTTAACCACCAATTCCCTAGTCTTAGTTTCCCCACTACCCTGCAGTCCCTGAAGGCCACCACCTGTCTACTTTCTGCTTTTGGGAGTTCACTGTTTTTAGATTCTACACTTGTAAGATCATACGGTATTTGTCTTGTGTGCTTCACTTATTTCATTTAACATAATGTCCCTCAGGTCCATCCATGTCATTGCAGCTGACAGGTTTTTCTTCTTAAAGGCTGCATAGTATTGTATGTACATGCACACTACATTTTCTTCACCCATTTGTCTTTTGAGGGCTGCTTAGGTGACTTCATATCTTGGCTACTGTGACCACCATTTTGTGTCCTTATTTGACATCTTTATGTTTAGTATCTTTGGCAAATAGACTCAGAAATGTTGGTGTTTTGACTGAAGTAAAGCTTTAGAATAAAAAAATTGAAGTTCAATTAAAATTTAATTAAATATTAGTTATGTTCTTTATATTTTGTGATCTACTTTATACGAGCTATCTTAACCCAACTACAGAATTAGTTAAGTGGAGAGTTGAAAAAAACTGGAATAACAAAGCAGCATCAATGAACTTACACTGTTTTTCTTCTTATATAATTAATTACTTCATTTGTTTATTGTTTTTTTTTTTTTTTTTTTTTTTTTTTTTTTTTTTTTTTTTTTTTTTGCTGCTGGGTATTGAACTCAGGGCCTTGTGCTTGCAAGGCAAGCACTCTAACCACTGTGCTAAATCCCCAGCCTGTTTACTGGTTTTTTTGAGACAGCGTCTTGCTATCTAGGTCAGCTTTAGATATGTAGTCCAGGCTGGCTTCGCATGGTGATCCTCTTGTCTCAGCCTCCTGAGTGCTGGGATTACAGTTGTGTGCCACCATGCCCACCCTTTTTGTTTCTCATATTTCATATTTGTTCTTCTGATAAGATATAGGCGGAAAATTGTGTGAGCTCAGGATTGCTTAATGTTGCCATGTAGAATTTGATTTGGGAAGCTTTCTGTTACTATAACAAATACCTGAGATAAATCAGCTTATAAAGGTAAAAAGGTTTATCTCAACTCACAGTTTTGGAGATTGCAGTTCATGGTCAGTTGCATTGCTTTGGCCTGTGGCTGGGAGTGTGCAGAGGAGAAAATAAGAGAGAGCCAGAAGAGACCTGCATCACACAATTCCTCTGAGAGAGAGCACGCTCCAGTGATTTGAAACTTCCAGTGGTGCACGGCCGTGGCTGGAGACCAAGTCTCTAACACACAGCTGCTTGGGGAACATTTGAGGTGCAGTCTGTAGTAGTGGCCTGGCCTTTAGCCTCTCATCCAAAGCCGCGTGGGTGAGGAAAATGCGGGGCGTGTGTGTGTAAACCAGCAGTTTGTTCACGTGGTTGTCAGAATAGAAGATGAGAGTTTCCAGTGCTATTTCCCCAGTGCTGACTGTAGGAAAAAATTAGTGGAGGAAAAGTTGGAGCAGTATAACTTTCCACCCTAAGGAAAGGACAGTGATGCTTAGGAATAAGCTTGGCTTCAGGTATAGGAAAATGTTTTACTTTTATTTTTTTATTTTTTTATTTTTTTATATTTTTTTAATGTTTTACTTTTAGACATTTGCCAGTATTTGACACTTGATTCATGTTTTTTCCTGTTGAATGACAAGTAGTTTCATTATCTTTCCCCTTTACTAAAAGTTATTGGAAGCAGTGAAGAAAAATTAAGTGGCTTTCTAATGAAGGAATCATTTTCAAAGTTGCCTGACTACTAAAACTATAACAGCATTATTTTCAATGCAAAATTAATATAATTGCAACTTTTCATCTTAATGTTCAAGTGATCCTTATCTTTACAGAGAACTTTCATCAAGACATACTAGTACAGAAAAGCAGACTAATATTTTAGAAAGAATTTTACTGGTAATAAAATGACAGAATTGTGATAGTTTGATGCATTAATTTTAATAACTTTTTTTAAACTCTTGAGTCAAGATGAGAAAAGTTAAACAGAAATATGGTTCTCATTTTGATTGTATAGAATTTATTATGTGGTGTGCTTTCCTCTCTTCAAATGCAGAATCAGAGGTTAGGTGCTTTTTGTTTAACTATGTTCTTTAGCAATTGAATTAAAAATTCTTTTTACTGAATGTTTAAGCAATGTAATGAAAAATAGTAATTGGAGCATTGCAGTGTAGTCACTAGTTATTTTAGTTACAGGCAGTACTCTGCCTTTTGAAAATGACGGATTATTGGAGATGATCTAATTCTGTTTTTATGAAATAGTTGCCTATAAAATTATAGTTGTTCCTTTACCTGTAACTTTCATAAAATTGATCATTGGATTCTTTCATTAACTTCTTCCTTTCGTTTGCCATAGATTTGGGGCTCTATAGTTTAGAAACATGTACTGAAATGATAGTGAGAAGGTAGTTTATGCTTGCTGATGTGCTTACCTAGAAAGTTATTTTTACTTCTCTGCAGGTTCTTAGTTAAATCTTGTCTGTTTTTAAAATTGTATTTTTTGTACCTATTCCATGTGCCAGTTGGTATACCATTTAGTCTTTACATGCCTTTCAACCCTGCCCAGAGGCAGGTGGAGCTAATGAAGCCTAAACCAAAGGAATCTCCGTTTGCATGAGTCTCTTGATACTTTATGTACAGAATTTTTGTATTTTTTTTCCTTGAAGAAGGCACCCCCCTATATTAGCATCAGATCCTACAAAACCTGGGTTTTCTGTGAAGATGACTCTTAGAAGATGAAAAACAAAAGTAAATGTAGATTTTACTTTTGTGTTTGAGGTAAAAGGGGGCTGTAAATAGAATATTGAGTGGGTTTGTTTGTGATGTCAGATTTAATTTATCTTGATAGCCGTCAGTGGTGCGCCAGATGTTTTGACTGTATTTAGTTCCATATTAAATTAAGCATAGCCAGTGGCCTCCAAGGCCCATCTGTACTGCTGCCAGAGGCAGCACTGAAGCGGCCTCCCTCCTGCCGTCACACTGTTAGTGCCGAGGTGTGTAGGGTTTGGAATTGCTCTTGCAAGGGTAAGCCTTGTATTAAATTGAAATGTGTATTCTGTAAAGCGACTATATTGAATGAAGAGGCTTTCATTTCAGAAGGTAGTCAGTTTTTGCTTTTGGTTACCTATAAACCAGTGGAAACAAATCAAATAAATAAGATTAGTTAGGGGTTTGCTGGAGCCTGAAGTCTAGAGGGAGGGAACTCTTACACACAAGAGCCAGTTACAGATGTTGTCTGAGATTTTCCTGTACTGGCTACTAATCACAGAAAACAATTAACTTAATGATTTTGTCATATAAATAGGTATTAAGATCTGATACTCATTTAGTTTTATTTCTATTCAGACAAGTATTAAAACCTCTCAAGACGCTTATTTTTTAAGTGAACACCCCTTGAATTTGTCTTCATCAGCACAGTCAGAGAAACAGGGACTCTTCCCTAGAGTGAGAGCAGTGTTGCTGCAAGAGGACCCTGAAGATGGCAGACTGTGTGGATCAGACAGTCTCCTCCCTCTGCCTGTTCTCTCTTAGAAGAGCATTCAGACGTCTCCAGTATTAGACCTATAAAGCGTCGGCTAAAGCCAGAACATATACCTTGAAATTTTATCATGATGTTGCTTTTAAAAGTCCTAACTGTCCTCTATTTAAAATGAAATTCTTTTGTATTAACCTTCTTTCATATGCTAGCTTTCACCAGACTGCAGAGTTGCCTGATTTGACTTTCTAATGTAACTGTAATGAATCTTCTGGGAAGCCTAACGAGGGAACACACACTCTGCGACTCCATTGTAAAATATTCAGTTGGTACCCTCGATGTTGCTGATTAGAAAAGAAGGGGAGGAAAGGAGTTGGGGGTGGGAGAGCAAAATGAAAAACTCACTAACGTATTTTAAGGCTTAAAACCAAACATATTCTCTCAGGGATTTTAACCTTTACTAGGCATCATGATATGTAATGATACTTTGATTAAATATATTCAGTAGCGCCTTAATAAAAACATCACGTTGGGTGGAGGTAGAGCCTGCTTTTTACAGCCAGAATTAGGGCATTTGATTATATTCAGCTTTGACACATTTACTCTGAAAAAGCACTTGGGGGGGGAAATCTGGCCCGTTTGCACAAGCAGACAAATTACTCTGTGTATTATGCTTGAGTACTCAGCAGAGCCAAATATTTGCTAGCCAATAAATGTGGCACCTCCCTACACCAGACCCCAGATGTTTAACGCTAGTTCTTTCAAATGTGTGTCCCTGAGAGATCTGGGATCTTACTTAACAGCCAGAGCATCAAGAAAAGGCTTTTCCATGACATGGGGTAAGTAATTTATCCCAGGTATTTATAATTGTAGCAGTATGTTTTTGGCTTATTCGTGTGAAGGAAATTGAACACCAGAATTTAATAATTAGGGACTTATTAGTTAAAACCAAATGTTATAATGAGCCAGATGCTGCTGCATTGAAACAGCCATTTTCATTAGCATTTTTAAATCGAGGAGAATTGAATTTAAATTTGGAGTGTCTTGACTTTGATGAGTTAACATTTTAAAATCATTTAAAAATCCATCACTTAAAAGGCAGATTTCCTTTAATTTTAATGAAAGGCAACATTCACACTGAAATATCAGAATAGGTAAGTGAATTAAAACCTGCTGGCTTTAAAAAAAGTATAAATTCCTTGTTTGGAATACTCTAAAATAATCTCAGCATAAAATGTCTGTGAAAAGAAGTAATTGCAAAAATATGTGGGATATGAAGAATTAATTTTACTTTTGACTGAAAAGGTATATGTCACTCAAATGGAAGAGGCAGTGATGAGGGAGAATGGGGAAAGGTATTTTTATTTATTTATTTATTTTTGTTCCTTTTTTTCACAGGGAAGCATTTTTAATAATAGCTTGAGTGGTTTGATGAAATATTTGAAGGAAACCCCCAGGAGAGAAAGATTATACTGGAAAGCGATCTCTCTATGAATCATTTACGCTAACCTCTTGCTGACGCACAGCTTGCATTTTTAATGAAGGATGATTGTATTTCATAAACAGACCTTTAAAAATTAAAATAATATTGATCCTTCCTCATTTAGGCCTATTAAAATAACATGATATACATCTCTTTCTAATAGCTCAGGATACACTAGTATTATTTTTAAACAATATAGTTTAATAATTTCTAATCAAAAGTTTCTTTAGGACTGTGATGAAAATATTTCTTTGTAACAAAATATTCATAAAAGCAAATACAAAACGGTTTAAAGTTTGGCACTTGGTTTATGGTATAAACTGTCTGTGGACAACTTCCTTAATTTCTTTTGATCACATCAGTTTCATATAAATACAATGAGTTTATTCTTGAAATACTGATTGTTAGCATAGGAAAGGAGACAGGTTAGGTTTTTAGGAAGCCTTTGTTGTCTTACAGCCTTCTGGCTGAGGACAAGGTGTGGTATCCATCAGTTTGTCAGTGTGCTTTTACAATATGTCCCTCAAGGAGTTAAAATGTGTGTTATTTTGAACTTTTCTGAATTACAGTTATGTATCATTTGGTAGACTCTTCTTCCCACCTGACATCTCTTGTCGGGACTGTAGGGATAATGTAATGCCTTCCACATTGCTTACAATTACATGATGGTGCTAAGAGTGTTCCTGTCTGTTTCTAAAAAAATGAAAATGTTCCTCAACTAAGATTTAGTGCAAGAATATAAAATGCAAAGAAGTGCTTTTCTTAGAGGAAGGGTTAGAAATAAAAAACAAAATAAAAATTCAGGATCATGTGACAGCCTTTTGGGTGAATCAGTTTTTCCCCACTTTGAAGATCAGCACAATATGCTGAGTAAAAGTCCAGACTCAGGAGATCAGGTGTCTGGCTTCAGATCCTCCTCCAAGGCTGTGTGACATGGGGGCAACTTATTTGACCTTCTTATGTTTTTGCCTTGTGTCAAATGGTGATATATGTGGCCCTTCAAGGCCGGTGTGAGAATTAAATGGGTTTTTCTAGGTCAGGGTCTGCTACATAATTAAGACCTATGTACATTTTACCTGTTATTATTTTGAATTAGTTTTTTGACCCTTTTAAATCTATTGCAATCATTACAGAAAAGTTACACTACGGAACAGTCCCATAATACTATAGTCAGATGGGTGACATTTTTAGGTTTGCCTTTTCTTTCAGTTTTTTTGTGCCTTGCACCTAACTGGATAAAGATACTAATAGTGTAAGCTACTTTTAATTCTTTTGATTGATTGATTATACTGGAGATTGAATCCAGGGCCTTTGCATTGAGCTGTATCTCCACCCCTTTTTATTTTTTATTTTGAGACAGGGTGTTGCTAAGTTTGGTATAATTCAGGAGCCCTGGAAGAAATGAAATTTGTCCTCTTCCTCCCTCTCCTTTCAATTCTCCTATCACAGAATTTTTGAGTAGCTGCCAGGTAATGAAAACATTTTCTATCAGAATATCTCTTTTGTTACTATAGGTTGCTGTGTAGTTGAAGAGGAAAGGACTCCACTTTTTAAATTTTTTGAAAAGCAAAATTACTCGTGATCAGGCTGAGCTGTCATGTTGCCTTGAAGCACTGAGCTGCTGGTGCGTAATGGGCAGATATAGGGACCCTGCTTATTCAGTGAGGGCTTCCCTGCTGCTCGGCAGAACTCTCAGGGCTGTGCGGTTTCTGCAGATACCTGAGGGTAAGAGAATTAATTTGTTCTTACTGTTTTACCTCTTCATTGTGGTTGCAGGAGAAGATTCTATGCAAAGAACATGGTATGTACTGAGGATGCAACTAGAAGGGGTTGGCCTGGCCACATACAATTCAATTTTTTAAAATTAAAAACAGTGGAATCATGCTATTTCTAAATATAACAGGAGTTTCTTCCCTTTGGAAACAATGCTGACTTCAGCCATAATTAGGAAATGTATAAAATGGTTTGGGGATCGATCTCCCTCTTTCCTTCCCTCCTTCCTTTCTTCCCTCCCTTCCTTCTTTCCTCCTTCCCTCCCTTCTTCTCTCTTTCCCTCTCTCCTTCTCTCTCTTCAGTACTGGGAGTTGAATCTCAGACCTCACACATGCTAGGCAAGTGCTCTACCACTGAGCTGAACCCTCAGGCTCTTCCAATTCCTTGATACATGTATGATCTTTCTACTTCTCCTGTCAGCCCAAGGACCCTCTGTGCTGGCTGGCAGCTTGTTGCTGCACATCTATCAGTCCTACCTTTTCTGGAGTGGTGTGTAAAGACTTTGGCATTCAGCACTTCAGCTCTCAGCCAACTGACTGAATTGTTTCATATTAAGGTGTTTTACAGACACTTTTCCAAAATGATTCGCGTAAAGTACGTAAAGAAGGCATGAATCAATAATGGGTAGCCTTTATTGCAAGCTTACTTACTATGTGCCAGACACTTTGTTAAGCTTCTTGGTAATAGGTTAAGGAAATTTATCTTTGTAGCAACATTATAAAGTAGATGCTATTATTTTTACCTTTTTCAGATGAGGAAACTGAAGGAGGTTTTTTGGGGGGTGAGGCGGTAAACTGGAGATTGAACCAAAGGCCTTCACACTGAGCTGCATTCCCAGCAGTTAATTTTTTTTATGTTTTGAACTCTTACTGAGTTGGTGAGCTACCCAGACTGGGCTCAAATTTACCATTCTCCTGCACTAGCCTCCCAGAGTGATGTGATTACAGGTGTATGCCACAATGTCCAGCTCAGAGAGGGTAATGAAACTAGGGTACATAGTAGTTAGTGGTGGAGTGGGGCTTCGGGACCCTGGCAGTGAGGACCCACACCCCGTGTGCTGAATGTTCAGCTCCCTCTCTGTCACCGAGTTCTGGGTGAGATGCCAGGACAGGAGACAAGTCGTATGTTTGTAGGGGCACCAGGGAGTAAGAGGAGAGGTATGGATGGCTTTGTCTTCTTTTTCTGCAAGGTGGCCCAGATTGCTTCAAAATTAGCCTGTTTGTAATTTACTTGTTTTTCCTAATTCCATTCCTTCTTATTGCAGATGTCTGGTTAAGTGTGTTGGTTCTAGGGGTTGGGGATTTAGCTTAGTGGTAGAACATTTGCCTAGCAAGTTCAAGACCCTGAGTTCAATTCCCAGCACCAAAAAAAAGAGTATTGGTTGTAAGGATAGCATTGGATTTATTTATTTATCTTTGAGAAGGGTCTTGCTGTATTGCCTAGGCTGTCTTGAATTGCTTTGCTCTAGTGATCCTCCTGCCTCAGCCTCCTGAGTAGCTGGGAGACTACAGGTATGCCGCCATGCTTTGCTGATAGAGCATTAGTTTTAAATCCTTGTTTTGTGGTTTGTTTTGTTTTGTTTTTTGAGACAGGGTCTCACTGTGTAGCCCAGGCTGGTCTTGAACTCTTGGGGATCCTCCTTTCTCAGCCTCCCAAGTGCTAGGATTACAGGTGTGCACCATCATACTCAGCATTTTGTGTAATTTTGAACAAGAGACTTAACCTCTCTCTCTCTCTTTTATTTTATTTTTTGTGTGTGTGTATGCCAGGGATTGAACTCAGGGCCTTAACCTCTCTGAACCACTATTTCCTTGTCTCTGACATGAGGATAATATTGATACCTACTCTTCAGGTGTAGTAAAGAGCAGATGAGAGACCAGATCACACATGGTGTATCCTGCTACTGAGGTGGTGAACCTGTGACACGTGTGCTGCAGGGGGTATTTATAGCATTGAAAGCTTAAGAGTTGGCCATCACTGTTGTATTTTTTCCTGAGTGTTGTTTTTTTCCCCCAGGGTGGCAGGCTTGGGGTTAGTGAGTATTTCTGAACAGGAACTGCTGGAATAAATCCTTTGAGAGAGATGCCCAAGAGAAGCTGGGACGGGCAGTGGGAGACATCTGTTTCAGGAGGTGTGCAGGCACTTTGGAGCAGTGCACTCTGGGGTAGTCGAGGCTCATTGCTTTTGCGATGATGTGTCCAGTATTATAGTTGCTTGAAGCTATCAAAGACAAACTGTGACCAAAAATCTTACTAATCTGAACACTTTCTGAAGGTGATACACAGTAGGGACCAGTTTCAGAGAGCACAGAAAAAGGCAGATGGATTTTGCATATAGAAATATGTATATTTCAGATGACACCAAAGAAAGACTTTGGCACTCAGGGGTTCAGAATGTGAAAGAAGAGTAATTTTTATATAGTGATAGCACTAGCTTTTCCAGTCTCCAGTTAGATAATATGTAA
The DNA here is from genome assembly GCA_004026905.1 of Hystrix cristata. Lineage (NCBI taxonomy): Eukaryota > Metazoa > Chordata > Mammalia > Rodentia > Hystricidae > Hystrix > Hystrix cristata. Next base: position 4,714 of record PVJO010013063.1, on the reverse strand, counting down.
AGTTCGTCTTTTCCAAAAACAGTAGAATAGCGTGCATCCCCCAGTGTTACATGCAAATGAGAAAATACCTTTTCAGTGGGAAAAAAAAAAGTAAAATATCCCTTGATTTTTATTATTAGGTACTTCAAAATTATCTTATTAGTTATAGAAACGGGTCTATTAAGAAAGCACTGAGCTCTCAAATTGTGTTTGTGTTAGAGATAATGTTTGTGACTTCTTTTTTAAGTATAAAGTTGGCATTTAAGAAAAATGAAAGCTTAGAAGTTAAATTAGATGTTACAAATCCAAGTTGTTCATAAGGTTTAAATAAAAATTTTTGGTGACATTGAAAATCTGCTATTCTTCCTGTTGATACAACCATTAATTCTTTTTTTTTTCCTTCTTGGTGCTGGGATTGAACTCAGGGCCTTGCGCGTGGTGGGCAGGCACTCTAACCACTGAGCTAAATCTCCAACCCACAACCATTAATTCTGAAAAGTTGAATTACTCTAGCAGCTTCCTTCATGAACCTCGGCAGACTCTATAGAAGTGGTATGTAGGAGGAAATGTCTATAGAGGACAAATTGAGTGTATCTATTCTAGAATTCAGTTTGCACATTTTACTTGCTTTTAAAAAAGCTCTTTTTACACATAGTTTCCATCGAAAGCCAGATCATTTTAATACAGCATTGCTTCATTATATTATGCGTGTACTAGGGAGTGAAAAATGTATATGCATATATTAATCAGAAGCATTTAAATTCATTTTTGAAAGGTATTGATTAAATTGTTACTTGTTTTTCAGGAGAATATCTGTACAGGTGGGAAAATTTTGTTGAGCATAGGCATGACATTTTCTCAATATTTTTCCTTTCTGTCTGGGTGCAGCTTTTGACATTTACAGAAGCCCACTGACAGAAGCATGGAGCCCGGCCCACCCAGGAATCCTCTGGGGGCCTGAATCGATGACTCCTGGTGCTGCAGCTGCGCCCATCCCATCTGCATGCCTGCGTTCCGTAGGCATCACCACACCCTCAGCCTGAAGCATCCCTCTGCTCCTTTCCCAGAAGTTTCTGTGATGAATACACGCTGTGTTTACTGTTTGGTGCCTTACACTGTCATAGTGGAGGAAAACTGTATCCCAAGATGTCCTACCTAAATAGTATTTGCTTGTGACAATTTAAGTCTTTTGATATTAAAATAATGTGATGCCAGCAATAGGTAAAATATACTTTGTTCTAACCCTAGTTTTAAAGGTATTATTGATGATAAGTTACAATCTGTGACTTTGAAATATGGGCTGGTCAGAACTTTTTTTTTTTTTTTTTTTTTTTTGGTGTTACTAGAGCTTGAACCACAGGCCTTAAGCTTGCTAGACAAGTGCTCCCACCCTTTTCATTTGATTTTTGAGATGAGATCTCTCTAAATTGCCCAGGCTACCTGGGACTGCTTTGTTTCAGGGGATGGAACCCAGGGCTTCGTACTGAGCCACATGCCATCCTTTTTTAATCTGAGACTGTCTCACTCAGTTGCTAAATTGCCCAGCCTGAGCTCAGACCTGAAATCCATCTGCCTCAGCTGCCTGGAATGCTGAGTTTGCAACATGTGTGTTGCCGTGCCCAGGCTGGCCCTGGTTTGTTTTTTCTGGTTTTTTTTTTAAAATTTTATTTTAACGGTACATTTTACATATACATAATGATAACATTCATCGCAGGGAATTTGTACCTGTACAGATTCTTACTGCTTTTTTTTCCCATTCCCCTCCCTTCAACCCCTCCTCTCCTCCTTATTTATAAAAGATTTGTTTCTATTTTTTCCCTCTCTTCTTTTTTTTTTCTTGTCCCTCTGTTCCTTTCTCTCTCCCCCCTCATTTTTTTTTTCTTGGTTTTTTTTTTTTTTTTTTTTTGGTGCTGGGGATTGAACTCCGGGCCTTGTGCTTGTGAGACAAGCACTCTAACCACTGAACTAAATCTCCAGCCATTTTTGGTTTTTTTGAGACAGGATCTTGCTATATATTGTTCAGGCTGGTCTTGAACTCATTGTGTAGCCGAGGGACCTTGGATTTGTGTTAACCCTCCTGCTTCAGCCTTCCAAATGCTCAGATTATTGGCATGTGTCACTCTGCCCAGATGGCTTTGAACCTTTGATCCTCTTGCCTGTATCTTCTAAGAGCTGGGATTACAGATGTGCACCATTATGCCTGGTGTGAATAGATATTTTGAAGGCACAAAAGGATATAGAGTTTACTTGGAAATTTAGTTTTTGAAATGGACTAGGGTTTTTTAAAATGGAGATTTAAAAAAAAAAACTTACCAATATTATTATTATTTTTTTGTTTTTGTTGTACTGTGAATTGAACCAAGGCTTTTTTACTGAGCTACATCTCCAGCCTTTTTTTTTCTTTTTTTTTTCGTTGCTGGGGATCGAACTCAGACCCTTGCACTTGTTAAGCAAGTGCTCTACCACTGAGCTAAATGTCCAACCCTGACTTTTAATTTTGTATTATTTATTTATTTTTTTAGAGACAGGGTCTCATTTTGTAGTGCAGGCTGGCCTTGAACTTGTGATGATCCTCCCCCCTCAGCCTCCTGAGTGCTGGCATGACAGGCGTGTGCCACCATGCCCGGCTCCTGTTACTTTTTGAGACAGGGTCTTAGTAAATTGCTAAGTGCTTGAATTTGTAATACTCCTGCCTCAGCCTTCTAGAGTGCCAGGATTACAGATGCCCAGTACAGTCAGTATTCTGTAGAAAGTTGAACATTGGATTTTCCCTAACAAGAAAATTATATGCTGGGTGTGGCAGTGCATGCCTGTCATCCCAGCACTTGGGAGGCTGAGGCAGGAGGATCGCTGCAAGTTCAAGGCCAGCCTGGGCTACATAGTGACTTCAAGGCCATCCTGAACTCTGCACAATGAGACCCTGACTTCAAACAAACGCAAAAAGAAACTTTGAAAAAGTGAATGTCGCAGCTGCGGTGCCCTTGGAGTCTGCTGGCATGGGCCACTGTGGTGAAATTGCTGGTACGAGGTGCTTCCGAGCCAGGTCTGGGCTTTTAATCCTGGCACTGCTTACAGGCTGTGTAACTTGGACGTGTTTGTAACTTCTTAAAGTCTTTACCCCGACATTGCGCTAACAGTGATTCCTGTTACATCCACTTCATGGAGTGCTTGTGATGGTTAAAGGAGTAGATGATTAAACATTCGTAAAGCAAGAAAAACTACCTGACACAGAGTTTACTGGATGCTGATACATGTTAGCTTTTATTGCCATCATCATTGATTTTCACGTCTATGAATTGCCCATTTGTTTTCTTTTTTCTTTTAAATATATGTTCTCAGATACCTCATAAAATATTTTAATCAAATCAGCCCTTATGCTACCTATGTGGGTCTTCCAGGAAAGGCCGTTTTGATTGGCTGAGGAAAGAAGGAATTTAGGAGGGTGGGCGTAGGTGGGAATGAGACCCATGAAATGCTTAAAATTCACTCCAGCAGGGGATGGACAAGCACGTGCCTCTCCTTTGGCGGTGTGAGTGCGGTGTGAGTGCGGCCTTGGGGCAGCCCTGACAGGGCAGTGCTCCGTGCCTACTCCTGTGGTGAACTGAGGTCCTGAGCCCCTGACAATGGAGTGTGTGGATGAAGGACGTGTCTGGCTGCAGTGTGGAGAAGGGGGTAGGGAGATGCAAGGGGCAGCGGGGCCTGTAGGGCCTGTTGAGAAGCCAGGGTCTGGAGGGGGCTCTGAACCAAGGTGGCAGCCTGAGAGGGGCGGGGAGTCTGGTGGGCGGGAAGAGGTCGCAAATCTGCCCAGGTTCTCACCCAGGTGACCTCGCGGAGGAGGGGCACGGGCTGAGTCTCCACCCCAGCACTTCTCAGCAGAACTTCTGACCAGCGACTTCTTGTTTCTGAGCCCACCTTCACTGTGAAATAGTGGAGATGAGTGATTTTTTTTTTTTTTGCATAATTGTCATCTTGAGATTTAGATAACATAACAATTACATGTAGTTGTATAGCTAAGTGTGCAGAAATACAGAAAATAACTAATACAATTCTTAGTCTCTCTGTTTCTCTCTGTGAGGTACTGGGCTACATCCTAGCTCTTTATTTTTTCTTTTGAGACAGGTTGTTGCCAGATTTTCAAGTTGCCCAGGCTCCAGTTCTCGATTCTTGTGCCTCAGCCTCTCAGAGTGCTGGACTACAGGAGTGTGCTATCGTACCCCACTCTAAATGTACCTTCTCCTTTATTATCTGTACTAATAATTAGGACACTTAATGGGACAGTTAGATTGGTGTCTAAGGGAGGAGTACACACTTTGGGAGTAATATGTTTGTGGATATTCACTTAGGTAATTTTATTTATTTATTTAATTAATTAATTAATTTATTTATTGGTGCCAGGGATCAAATTCAGGGCCTTGTTCTTGTTAGGCGAACACTCTCACCACTGAGCTAAATCCCCAGCCCTTACTTAGGGACTCTTTTTGTTTGCTGTATGTCCGCCTTCAGTTTAGGAAAGAATACCGGGACTAGATAAGGTGATAATTTAGATCAGTTCTGTGTTTGTTATTGTTTTTCTTTTATTTACGAGACACGGTTTCGCTATGCAGTCCAGGCTGGCCTTGAGCTCTTGGCAAACTTCCTGCCTCAGCCTCCCAAGTGCTGGGATTATAGGCATGTGCCACCACGCCTGGCTTGTTCCCTGTTGTTTTCATGGCCAAACGGCAACCTGATGATAGAA
>PVJO010013062.1:0-53200 GCA_004026905.1 Hystrix cristata | reverse complement strand
GGGCTCTAAAGCCAAGAGTTTCTCTTTTTTTCCCTCTTTCTCTCTCTCTTTCCCTCTCTCTTTCTTTCTTTCTTTCTTTCTTTCTTTCTTTCTTTCTTTCTTTCTTTCTTTCTTTCTTTCTTTCTTTCTTTCTTTCTCTCATCCTTCCTCCCTCCCTTCCTTTCTTCCTTTCTGGATTCCATTCTTCCTTTCTCTCTTCAAATCCTTCTCTTTCCTTCCCCTTCATTCCTTCTCTTCTTCCTTCCTTCTTTCCCTCCTACACCCCTCCTTCTTCTTCCTTTCTTTCTCTTTATTTTTCTTTCTTCCTTCCTTTCTGCCTGTCTGCCTCCTTGCCTGCCTTCCTTTTCTCTCTCTTTCTTCCTCTTTCATTTATTTCCTTTTTACTTTTTCTACTTATTAAAAGGGAAAATGTATTTATTTTTGGGCCTTTATTATTTCTTGAGCATATGGCTATCAGGAGGAACAAGGGAACTATGAAAAGAAACTAAAACAAAAAGCCCGTAATCATGGTTCCTTGCCATAGTCTGACATTAAGTAACTAGGTGAGTGTGAGTTTATTCTTGGTAATATGAGAGTGAAATGATTTTTCATAGTGGCCTGTTTACTCTTCTATTATTCAATAATAAAAATATTATTGAAATATATTTCACTATTTCTGAAAGAATTGCTTATTGTTCTTTCAAAATAGCTCTAGAAAAATAAATCTATAATTTCTCTAATCCTATGTTTGTGTGTGCAGTTGCTATGTGGAGTAGTTATGGGATTTAAGTACCTTCATATATTTGAAAGGCTCATGATATAGTAGGTGTTTTCAGCTATTTTATCTCTTATCCATTTTTTCTTTTTTCTGTACTTTTCCCATATTAGTACAGCACACTGATGTAAAAAGTAAAAATATTAAAAGTTGTTAATATAAGCTGTAAATTAGGAGCAATTTTTTTCTAACATTTTTGTTTCCAGAAGGCTGTGCTCCCCCATGTTCATATTAGAGCTATTAATTCACAGAGCACAATCCTTGGATAAAATGAATTTAAATGTAGCTCCACAATAGCTTCAGAGCACATCCAAAGAGCTAGGAAGGAAACATGTGGTATTCCTCAAAGCTTTTCTTCTTAAAACCCAAACGACATCAGGTAAGGAGTTAAAAAAAATAAGTAAAAATTTTTGACCAATTCAGGAAAAAAAAAAAAAGAAGAAAAAATTGAAGGGTCCATCAAGGAGAATGAAGAGTTTTGACAGTCACCTTTGGTTTTAGTTCAGGTTCCTGAGAGCAAACTAGAAGTACACCAGGCCTCCTCATCCTGGAATGATCACAATTACAGATTTAATTAAGGTGATTTTTACAAAGAGCAGTGTATACTCTCTAAAGGTGGAAAATATAAAATATACACAAACCATAGTGTTTCATCTACTCAGTTGAGAATTTGAAAAAAAAAAATAGCAGGCATACCTAGAGATAGAAACAAAAGAAAACAAACAAAATAAAAACAATAGGAATAGACAAGTTATTACCAGTTATTCACTTTAATTGTGGCAAATATTCGAGAGAACAAAATAGGAGATGAATATTTTTGTAGAATACTGTCATGTATATATAAAAGCATAAAACTAAAATTTTGGAACTGGAGGCTATAATAATAAAAATTTGTACTCTAAATGAACTAAACAAAAACAACAAAAGAGAGAATTATGTGATAGGAAGTTACCTTATTTAAAATCATATGCGAATTGACAGAGAAAAAAAATAGCTTAAGCAGAGCTATTAATGTTAGTCGTGAGATTGCAGCAATTAATTCTCATCTTTGGCTCTATTTCTATTTCTATTTCTCTTGCTTTCTCCACTACATCTGCAATTACTTCCTCCACTGACGCCATAAACTTTGAAAATCATCCATGAGGTTTGGATCGACTTCTTCTAGACTCCTCTTGACGTTGCCATTTTGACCTTCTCCCACGAATCACAGATGTTCTTACTGGCATTTAGATTGATGAATCTTTCCCAGAAGGTTTTCGACTTACCTGCCCAGAAGCATTAGAAAAATCACTACAGCAGCTCTAGCTTTATATAATGTACTTTCAGATAATGACACTTCAAAGTCAAAATTCTTCTTGATCTGTGCCCTGCAAAATGGATGTTCACAGGCTAGAAAACAACATTAGTCTCATTGCACATCCCCATCAAAATTCTTGAGTCAGCTGATACATTGATAATCAAGAGTGGGCTTCAAATATTCAGTAATCTATGTCACAAACAGATGTGGAGTCACATCAGCTTTGTTATTCCATTGCTAGGGTAGGGGCAGCAGATATTTAATATAAATCTTCAGGGTCTTCATTTCTAAGAATATTAAATGAGAATTGGCTTCAGCTGCAACTCACCATCTTCCTTGGCCCCTAAAAAGACAGTCTGCCTGCCTTCCAAGCTTTGACTTCTCCTCTCTGGCTATGAAAGTCCTAGATGGCTTCCTTTGGCACTAGAAGGCTGTTTCATCTACCTTGAAAATTGGTTATTCAGTGCAGTCATCTCTATCAACGATCTTAGCTAAATCGTCTAGATCTGCAATGTTGTTTCTACATCAGCATTTACTGCTTTATCTTGCCCTGTTATGTTTCAGAGAAAATTTCTTTCCTTAATCCATACAAACCAGTATCTGCTAATGTCAAACTTTTCATCTGCAGCTTCTCCAGCCTACCCAACTTTCTTGAAATTGAAGAGTTAGATCCGTGTTCAGGAATTTTTTTTTTTTTGGCTTAATTGAATGTTGCTGATTTGATTTACTATTCAGCTCATTAAACTTTCTCCCTAGCCATTTTCTCTCTTATCATTCCTCTGTTATCTGGAGTAGCACTTTTAAATTCCTTCAATAGCTTTCCCTTTTCATTTACCATATAGATCACTGCTTACTTCAGGAGTTCAAACTTTGACTTTGTTTTTCTTCCTTACACACTAATACTCTCTCCATAAAATATAGATACATGAGAATTCATTAATGAATTCCTAACATTTAGGAAAGAAATAATATCAATATTACATAATATATTCCAGAAGATAAAAAAATTGGGAAGATTGGGGATTTAGTTCAGTGGTAGAGTACTTGCCTAGCAAGCACAAGGCCCTGAGTTCCATCACCAGCACACACACACACACACACACACACACACACAAAAATTGGAAAAAAAATTCCCAAATTATTTTATGCTTTTGAAAATCCATGACATTAAAACATATAGTTTAAAAAATAAGATGTTATAGACCAACTTTTCCTATAATTTCTTAAAAAGTTATTAAGTTAAACCCAGAAGTGTACACAATAGATAATACAGCCTCATTATAGTGGTTTATTCCATAAATGGAAGTTTTCTCTAATACATGGAATTCTTTACATAACTCACTACATTATTTTTTGAAATAAAAAAATAGTGGGCTAAAATAAAATAAAATGCTTGAAAATAACAAATATTTGTAAGAATGTGGTACAATTGAGAAACTCATACAATGTTAGTAGAAATGGCACAACAATTTTGATAAACGGTTTTATATAATCTTCTAAGGTTCAGTATCTGTATACCAACTAACCTAGTAAGTACCCTTTTAAGTATATGTTGTACATCAGCACTCATTAGGTGAACCAACAAATACATACAAAAAGGATTAGTAATAATAGCCCAAATAGCAGTAACGCAGAACTCTGTCCAGGATAGCATGGAAAATATAATCTGTGTTATAGCCATTCTACATATTAAGAACACTGTGAAATTAAAACTAAATATATGAAATAATATACATGAATCTCACAGACAGAAGTTTGTTTATGAAAATTCCATATAAAGTATACATATTGCTTGATTTGTCACGCAAAAATGAAGATACACAAAACATATTGATGGTTGTAGAAATTAGAATCTTTTTTTGAGGATAGCATTTGGGATGGGACTAAGGCAATTTTTTTAAAACAGTTAATTTCCATTTTCCAATCTGTATAGTAGTCACACAGATGTGATTATTTTTCAATAATGACTAAGCTATACTGTTATGACATACCAATATTTCTCTTTGCTGTATTTTTAAAATAAAAAAAATCGAAACACCCATGCTTCCTGGTGCCAAGAAATCATGCTATGAAAACTCATCAGAGTTCTTCTCTATAAAAGGCAAGAGCAATAGTGTCAGGTATTTCTGATCCCAAGTGACCAACTAGAAAATGGGAAATTATCTGGTTACATTTAATAGAATATTTGTGGGTAATTAAAAAATTGGAAATGAGCCAAAATTGTAAAAAATTGCAAGCTTGGCTATGGATATTTAGCCTGAGGGATGTTAAATGGCTTTGGCAAAATTTTGAGTAAGATATTCAGCCACTTGAACTTGGGCCATATAATCAGTTTAGCAAGAATGGGAATACTTAGATGAAAGAAGTGAACAGTAAACGAAGAAAATCACATTGCCAGTGAGCTTATAACCTCTCTCAGATTGAATCCATAATCATCTTACCTCATTGATGCAAAGATTAAACAGGTAATAACTCATAGCTATTTGTAAATTTAAATCAGAAACTACTTTGCAGTCGATGACTCTACCTATTCAGATAAATGGGAGACACTCACAACCTCATTCTTACATGAATAATTTCAGTTCGTGCTGTATAACCACGGTTCGTTTCTCCATCCATCAATAACGTGACATACGTAGATGTTAAGCACAGTTGAGAACTGGAGCATGGATAAAAAAATCTTAAGCAAAGAGATGTCAATAATAAAGTTCATTAAGTTCCTCAAAATGAAGTTCAGTGCTTTTGGGTCTAACTCAGGTCCTTTAAATAATTCGGAAACAATTTTACGGCTTTGGTTTATACGCTTTGTATAAAATTACACCAATAGAATTGGTATTCTGGAATACCAGAATGCCAGTATTTTTCTTTATGCAATAATTTTGTTTCAGACATTCAGTGGTAGCTTCAATCATTCTACTAAAGAGAGTTCTACAGTATGTGAGAGACTTTGCATACCACATCAATCCTGGAACAGAAGCCCCTTTCCCATGTCACTCAGCCTAGCTCCAACCCTGCAGGTTGTCTAGTTCATCTGGCTTCCTACCAACAAGAAAGAAGACCTTTGCCTGAATTTCATAGGTGGACCCTCTGAAGCAATAAATAATCTTTCCAGAGGAAAAAAATATTAACTTATGATCTTCTTCTTGAAGTTGGTAGGAAGGAAAATTAAATGTGCTAGGTAGCAAGAACTGCCCAGAGGCAGTGACTTGGAATTATCCAGTTGGGGACAGCAGACCCTACAGGAGCTCAGCTAGACTGGGGTTGGGTCATAGAAGAGACGGAGAAGGCACAGCTTCTGGAACAAATGTGGGACAAAATAGCAGAACCAGTAGCAGCTAATCTTCCCATCACGACAATTATGCTTGTTTCACATTTTTACTAAAATAAATTAATGTTGAATTGTGTTTTAATTGTACAGTTTTATATTAGAAATGCATTAATTTTTCTCTTTGAATATGTTTCACAGTTAATTTGTTTTATGAATCCTAAGTATAAACATATTTCTATCTTATAAATATGAGATCTTTAAAATGGAAACAAAAATCATGTGTGTTTTATTGTTACTAAAAATCAATGCATGCATATTTATATGCACATTATACAGACACATGTTTGATGATTGCATAGATCGAATGCTGATCTCTGCAATGAACATCAGGCCTAAAGGAAAAACATGGAATCAGAAGGTAGAAAGAAGCAGGGCCATAGGTGGGATTGAAAAATTGCAGTGATAGAAAAGAGAAGAGAAAAAATATATCAGAAGAGATACGAGAAATAAAATGAAGTCATCCAGTTAGGAGCAGATCTCATCTCTTGGAGAGACTACCACTAGAGGCTGGAAAGATATTGATGTTCATAACGATGGCAATGAAGGTGTGGAAAATACATGTTACTTTTTTTTTTTTAAGTAGTCTTGAAATAAATGGTGTCCAGATAAATAAAGGAAACTTGTGATATTATAATGATTTACAAAGCAATCTTCTTATCAAAGCAAAATACTTATCTATATCTCTTCTTTAAAACTAACCCCTGGCAGGAGTGCGTTGAGTTTTCATTCTCGAATAGAAGAGAGTTCTTTTTGTTTTGTTAGTGCAGATTTTTTAATTGCGTGGTTAATGAGTCTCCACGGGCATCCCACCGTAAAACAGGCAGGATTATGTTCCTCAAAGAAATGTTTTTCGAGATTCTACTGTTCTGTAACCCCAGATGAACCAAGGCTCCAGCAGAGTGGAGATTTGGAGCAATTTAACGGGACTCTATTCCTCTCACTTTAGAGTAAAACTGAATAAAAGAGTAAAGATGTGTGAAGTTGCTCTTTTGATAGTAAACTGTGTATTCATTAAAGGAGATTTCATGAACTATGAATATATGATTGATATTTTGAGTATTATTTTAAAATATTATAAATAGATTTATATTTTTGCTATCACATTTTCTTAAGGGAGGGCATCATAAGGCTATTAGCTGGACAAGTATCAGTAAAATACATGGGTTTAGTGGAACACTGATATGATAGGCTCCATACATCTTGTTATGTAAATCTATTCTGGTGAATTCTTGACATGAGCTGAAAAGATGAATATAAATTTATGAGCACTTGTATTATTAACATAGATATTTTAAGCTCAGTTAAGACATAACTGCAATACTGTTAATGAGGGCAGAAAGAAGGAATGTCTAACAGATTTTGTTAAGTGGGGGAGCAGACCAGTGTGATTTACCAGAATTCTGTAATGCATGTACTAAAGCTTTTTCATTACATCGTGTCAGGGTTGGTAACTCAAAGTCGGCATTATAAAGCAATGATCTTTGCATGTAACTTTAATGAAAATATGTAACTTGTAATTACTATGTCTTTAATTATGATTCTTTGTGTGCTTAACATTGACCTTTTTCCTTAAGCATACAAATATGCCATCTGAAAATATCTTCAAATTACTGCTTTTCTTGCTAATCTTTTAATCATATGAAAAGAAAAATTGGTAAATTCTAGCCAAGCCAATGCCCCTGAGGCATCAGATATATTAGTCTAGCCCTGTGATTTTTTTTTCTTCTTTTTCAAAAGAAAGTACTTCAAAATAGTAAAAATCTGACTTTATAAATATTGAGTTTACCCCAGTATTCTACAGAACAGTAATGTTTGGGGAGTATACAAGGCTATTAAGGTGTTTTAAGAGGTCTTTGCAATACTACTGGGAGGCAGAATTGCTGGGAATGTAGCAGTCTCTTAAAGTATCAGTGAAGGAATGACTCCAGGTATTTGTGTCAAATCATCTGGTTTTCAAAATTTCATCATTATTGTGGGATATATACTCACATTTCCAACTCACACCATTATTGTGGGATATGTGCTCACATCTCCAACTTGTTTGGTAGTTCCAACTATTCAAAACCAAACTAAAATCAAGAAGATGCTAGATGATATCTATTTATAGTTCTGTTTCATGTGGATTCCCCTTTAGAGGTAAAGGAACTTAGCTCACTTAGCTCTTCTGAGTGCCTGGTGTCTCCCCTGTGTGGGAACCTTGTCCTGTATGTGAACTCGGCAGGTGGAGCAATCTGAGATACAGAGCATGTCTGGGACGCACATGCATCTAGTAGCTACTATCAGACTTTAATGTAATCTAGGGAATACTAAACCCCATAGACGAAGACCTTCCTCCCTCTTAGTTTTGTTCTAACATAAATTATGTTATCACTACTTTATTAGAAGGCTATGTGGCTTCCCATGTTGACAGGACATTTTATTTCTGTCGCTAGACATTTCCAAACTAGAAACCTAGGATCTCTCATTTTTCTCATTGGAGTCTTCTTATTTTATTGGGCTGTATAACATCTGCTTAGCTCAGAGCCTTAAGTAAGTCATTAGGACTTTATTGGTGATAGGAGCTTTAAGATTTTTATTTACATATGTATCCATGTCTAAAATAGCCACACAAAACAGGCACATACATGTAAGTACAAATACATGCAATGCATATTTTTCTTCCTGCCAATTTAAATGTTTAATTATTAATCTTAACATGTTACTGCCAACCCTTTAGCTTGTCATCTTATTCTTTAAGTGGAGTATAAATGACGTGGAGTAGATCGTAGAATGGACACTTTAGAAAGAAATTTTGAAATGAAGAGTGACTGGCAGATGTATTTGGCAGGGTTTTTGAGGCCCATACAATTAAGAAAGTTGGGAAGTTGTACTGAGCACAGAGAAAATCTCACTGAGAATTTGGGTTGCGACTGAGATTTTAATTTGTCCAGTGAGAAGCTCTGGAGTGGTCATTCCTGGTGAGGCTACAGTGGGGAGCTGGAGGAAGGGATGGCGAGCCTGGGCCAAGCTGGTTCTGGGGCCCAGAATGACCCCAGGGATCAATATGTTGACACATCTGTGGCAAGTGCCATTTGTGACAGCAGGGCAAAGCTGTGTCAGATATACACTCTGACTTTTTACTGTAGTGCATTTTGGCTTCTCTGTGTTCGTTTCTATACACCGAAGTTAGAACAGCGCCTGTTAGACTGGAAACAATATATAATTGCTGAAAAAAATAAATTATTTATCAAACGCTTAAGAATTATAGCTTATTAGGTCATCAAATCCAGACTAATAAGCTCTAATAGGACAGACTAAAAAAGGTGAAAAGCCATGTCAGTATTCACCCCACTGTTGTAAAATATAGATATAATGTTATGTTTAATATACAACCAAGTAATGATAAGGTTAGCAGTGCGGCCTTCCCAATGTATTTCAGTAAATAATAGGGAAATATTTTGGAAAGTACTAATGGCATGTTCAAAGTACTCTCAATATTAAATGGGAAAAACAATCATAGTTGACTCCTTATAACTATGGGCTCCTCTGGATTCAAACACATACACAGTGAACATATTTGGAAAACTATTTCATCTATACTGAATGCATACAGACATATTTTTCTGGTCATTATTCCCTATATAAAATAATGTAGCAAATATTTACATAACATTTTCATTATATCACTATTGTAAGTAATGGAAGAATGGATTAAAATACATGGGAGAATATGTCTAGGTTTTATGTAAATACGATGCAATTTTATATAAAAGATTTGAGCATATGCAGACTATGGTACACACAGAGTGTCCTTGATTCGATTCCCCATGGGTACTGAGGGAAACCTTATAGAGAAGACCTATAGAAGTTAAATCAGTTTTAACAAATATCTGCAAATTGGGTCACTTTGGAGGTAGATAGGTCAGGTATACTAGCATGCTTTGAACAAAAGTGTTTCAGAGAAATTTAATTTTCATACCAATAGGATATTACATTTCCAGCTATTTCCCAATGTATTGGTTAAGACATTCTGATGTTTTTGATTTTGAAAGTTCTATTTCATGCACTTGAGATGAGATGAAATCTCCAAAATATTTATCTATAAATTCAACCAATTTAAGCCATTCAAATAAACATTAAATCTCAAAGATTATTTGAATACTTGCTTCCTTAGAGACATATTAAAATTGGAATGTTACATGAAAGAATATAATGACCTCAGGGCATGCATAGAATGCAGAATGTTAAGAATTATGTGTATATCATGAATAATAATGATAAAATATCGGGCTGGTCAAATTTTTCCCAGGAATGTTAGATGACTGCAAACCATGAGGAAGATGAACTTCACAGTATCATTTCAGTTGTGTGTCCCAAACAATATAACATCTTTGCTCATAAAGCAATTATGGAACCCAGGCTTTGGGATACAGAGAAACCTGCTAACAACGGGAAACTTTAATTCTCTCTCAGCCCATGAGAATTCATTTAAATAAGGATGTAATATATAAAGAAAATTATAACTGACAAACACCTACAACTGAAAAATCTCAAAAATAGAAAATACGGTCTCAGTTGAGATATTCATGGAACATTACTAAACATAAACATACGTCAGTTTGTAAAAATTCTGTTTTTAAATGTCAAACAGTAAAAATAGCAAGACATTTTGATCATAATGTCCAAAACTCCACTAATTAATAACAAAACTAAAGGCAAATGATCTGCCCACATAGAAATTAATATATTAATACTCCTTATTAAACTACTCTTGACAAGAAAATACAATTATAAAGAGCAAAATTTAAGAAAATCAAAATAATAGGTAAAAATACGATTATACAGAATTAATGACATCAAGCAAAATTAGGGCTCCAAGTGAAATTCATCATTTTAAATAATTATGTGAATTATAAACTTAAAAATTAATGAAATGTTCCATGCAAATACCTAGAATAAGAACAATTAAAAACCTGAAGGGAGTATAATGAATAGAATAAATAGATATAAAAGAGACACAAATGAGTTAGCAAAAAGAAAAAATGAGAGAATTATATTTATATAAAATGTTTGTGCTTTGAATAAAATAATATTGAAAAGATTGAAACTAACCCATTTAACAAAAAAGAAAAACCGAAAATGATCAATGAAAAAGAGTAAATATCCATGTTCATTTATATAATTAAAGGACTAAATTGCATGACATTCGCAAATAAACTTTTAAAGGCTACGTAAGACTGGCTATGTTTTTTTTTTTTTTTTTTTTTTGGTGGTGCCGGGGATCGAACTCAGGCCCTTGTGCTTACAAGGCAAGCACTCTAATCACTGAGCTAAATCCCCAGCCCCGACTGGCTATGTTTTTAAGAAAATATATTTTGCCAAAATTTATCACAGAAGAGGTTTTAAAAGAGTACAAAGTCATCAACTACATCTAAATGAATTATTCTCAACGAAATAACCACCACAAGCAATTCTTCCACAGAGAAAATTTACCAAACGTTTAAAGTGTAGTAATTTCAATGATACTGAGAGAATTTCAGGATACAGTGAGAGATTACAGAACACCAAAAAAAATGGAAAACTTCTAAGGTCCATGTATGAAACAAGTATACATTGATTACAGCTTTCAGTACATTACAAAAAAGTTCACTTATCTTTATTAAGAAAAATCATAAATGAAATACTAGTAAAATTCTTCAGAATACAAAAATAAAAATATATGAATAAGTGGGATTATTCCAGGAATTCTAGTCTATGTTAATATTAAGAGTTCTATTAGTAAAACAATAATGTAGCAAGAGAAAAAAAGCAGCAATCATTCTTACTTACAGCCAATTGTTCCTTAAGTAGGATGCTAAAATGACAAAAAAATTATCTCAAACAAAACCTAACAATATGTATAATAAACAAGTGAAGTCCCTGTGAAGTTTGAATGGCCACAGTGAACATTAGCATTAAATATGTGAAATTTTAAAAAGAAAAATGTGTAAACATTGAAAAGGAAGAAGTAAAACTATCATGTCTCAGCAATGGAAAAACTGAATAATTCAACTTTTTTGGAAGTTGTATATATTCCACCATAAAAAGTGTTGAATTTTTTTGTATATATTTAGACACAAACTATGTCATACCAACATCATAAGAAAACTTGACGGGCTAGTACTTAAACCCCAATGTTACTAATATCACAAATCCAAATAATATGTTTGAAGAAAACGGTATTTCTTATACAGAGAAATTTCCAATAAATTCACCTGAAAACCATATTTACAATTGAGTTGTCTTTCTGGAAAGGGAGCTTATTGGGGATTTCCTATTAAATAAATATATATCTTACAATTTTCACTTGGGATAAATATACTGTTAGCTTAGGATAAGTTTTCATCTCTTCTTACCTACAGGGAAACACTTCCTTGGTGAAAGAAAAATTTCAAAGGGTAGAAAGGTTAGTGGATGCAATATGTTGAATTTAGTGGTGCCCTGTGGTCAAAAAGCTACTGAATTTAAAATGTCAATTTCTAAATGTTTAAAAGTTGAATTTTTTTTAACATAAAACAGGCCAAATATCTTCATTGCAGGACTTCAGCAATTCACTTCTAGCATTTTTCAACTGGCTGTGGCAAAGATCAGATGAGTTAATAACAGCATCTCATAAATGTGAAGTAACTGATAATTGTAAGTTATTATTCAGAAGGAGTCATCTGCTAAACTGTATGCTGGGATTCCTAAAACAATGGACAGGCTTTCTTGAAAGATGCCATTTTTGTTTATTTGGATGAAATTAGGGAAAACATGGCCCTTGCCCTTGAAGGTACTTGTGATCACTAGATGATGCTGACGAGGATGAAGAATCCTTGCCGAAAAAGAGTCCAACAGGCTTGAGAAGACATTATTGTAGATGGCAGGATTGTGAACAAAGAAAATAAATATTAAAAAGACAGAAGAGTGAGGGATAGAGATGATGACATACTCAACACCTTCACTATCTCAGATACAGTTCAAAGATTTCAACTAAGACAATGTTTAAATTTAGTTCCTTGTTTATGGTGGCTATAGAGATCATCATAACTTATCAAGATGTGAAAGAAATTGTGAAAATTCATCAGTTTTAAAAATTACTCTGAGATCATGGAATGATATCAATAAGGATGACAATGTATAATAGTAGTTTTTTTCCCCTTAATGAACTGATTTATCTCTTTTTTCTTGTAGCTCCTTCATCCAAGTTTATAAATGATAGTTCAAGTTAGCATAATACTTGAGTCTTATATTATTTTAAGTATCTTTCTGCTTCATGTATTAATCCAACTCTGTGAGGGCTGATGTATCATTGTACATCCTTGTGTTTTTGTAGAATGATGAATGTTTTTTGTGCATTCAGATTTCGCTCTCTTAGAATTTGTCCTGGATTTTTGATTGTCTCCTGAGGGATGACGAATTACAAAAAACACGAAGGAAGACTTCCTAGCTATATGAGTTTTTCCTCTGGGTAGATATGACTTTTTCAGGGTTTGAAATTACGGTGATAAATTCTTATGTAGATACTTGGTGTTATCGCACTACAGACAAAAGGGTTGGTAAAATCGGCGCTTCCCCCGGTTGGTTCGCAGCTTTGTTCCCGGATTTGAATGTAATCCAAATTGATCTTTGTATACTTTTCATCAACGGAACTGGAGGATTCTCGGAAAACAGAGAAAGGCAAAGAAATACTGAAGATGGGAAGGTTTCTGTGTGTCACTCTTAATAACAGCGGGTCCTATTTGTCCCTCTGATGTCCTGTTTGTTGATGTTATAAATGACTGAAAATAGGAGCTTTTATAGAAAAAATGCTGACAAAGATTTTACTAGATCATCTCACAAAATGACATTAACTCACCTTTCTGGAAACTGTAAAGACAGTGTATTCTCACTGTGTAATAATTGCCTAGAATGCGATATCTAAGAAGAGTTTCAATATAATAAGGGAACAACAGGGCATTAGTTTTGAACAACTTGCAAAAGATTACCAAACCAACAAAGCATTTAGACATTCATAACTTCTTTCCTATATACAATAAAATTTGAAGTCTTTACATTTCAAATACAAAACAAAAAAACCAGGTGAAAGAATGCTAAGACTGAGGATCAGAAAGAAAAACCAAACTGTCCTGGCGAAAGTTCCTAGCGGTTGTTTGGTTGGTCTTGGTAGTTTATGGTTTTGAAAGACAATGTCAAAAGAATATAGCTGGAGCACCGTGTATCAGCGGTGTTATATTGTTTAGTAATGTCTCTCAAAGAGCACTATTCATTGGCATTTCTTACTTATATTGATTTTATTAAACTTTTAGTGCCCTATACATCAATTAACATGTTAGAATTTAAAACATATTTAATGAGATGTAATATTATAAATACAACTGCAGATACAAAAGATAATAATAAAGAAACCAAATGTCATAGATGAGTGCAATATTCCAAATTATATTGTTTCCCACTATCAGGTAACTTAATAGCTAAATGTCCTCAGAACTCAGATTTACATATCACTTTTTTCAACTCTTTCCTTTTTTCTATTGCAATAGTTTTTGTAGTGCTAGTTAGTAGTGATTGTTAACATTATAATTTCCTACACTTGGATTTAGGCAACTCTTTTTATATTCATTCATCAATAAACCTCTGAGAATTTAATGATAAACCGTTTTGGTAAAATCCCAATGAGGTTAAGAAACTGCAGAAATAAAGGAACTAATAAATATAAGATAGATCATGCAAAAGCTGTGAAACACGAAGCTTTATATAAAATTTTATTTCATTGGCACAATTGTCTTCAGTTTGGGTTTTTGCATACGGGCATTTTTACGCATATAGGTAAGGAGGGTCAGAGAAGAAAAAGTAACACCCATGTTGTATAACAAGTAAGTAAAGAACCTGAATCTGAATCTACCTTATTGTTAACATTCCATCTGAGTAAGCACAGAATGTGTCCAAGGTTAAGAAGTAAGCATTAAATTGAAGTTTCAAATACAGGATTTCAGATTTGATATCACTTACGTTTTCCATAGCATTGCACTTTAGACTTTTTCCAGAGGTTTCTCAGCAATTTTTTTTTTTTTTATGAGGAGAAACTATTTTTCAATTTGTAAAGCCTTGACGTTCTCAGGGAAGTGTACTTCTTGCCAAAACAGGTATTTGCAATAAGTCTTACAAAGGGAATTTTGCAGCATTAATCAGACTGAATGCTCACCCAATATAATTCTTACGTCTCCTATGAAGACTTTTTAACTTTGGTTAAGAAATTTCTAACATTTATTCTCACGTACATTAGATGACTTACATATATTTTCCAGATAATTAATCTAGCTACTAGTTCCCAGATACATTTGTGTATTATCAATTTAGATTTGTCAGATTGACATGGAATAAAATGTAAATAATGAAATATTTCCTCTGTCTTCATTTAAATAAATGTTAGGTGCTGGGCGTGGTGGTGTACGCTGGTAGTCACAACACTTGGGAGACTGAGGCAGGATGATTGTAATAAATTTGCGGGCCAGCCTGAGCTACATTGTGAGACCCTGCTTCAAAAAATAAAATAAAGCCCTGAGTTCAATCCCTAGCCTCCCCTAAAAAATAAATAAATTAGTAAAATAATGAACAAACAAATAAATAAATGTTAGGAAGAAACACTTATACATTGTCCTCTGTAGCACATGATTAGCTTTCTAAGAATGAATGCTCCAACTGGTTATACATAACGTTTTCTAATTTACCTGTAGAGGGGAGATGTCCTTTGAAATTTCTAAACTTATAACTCAAACTGAATTCTCTTAGATGAAAATACTTACGTTTTGAAAAAGAAATTGGAGGATATCCTAAGATGACAGCCATAGCAGATGAGATGCAGTTATGTTTTCTTGAAGGAAAGTATAATCAACCAAACATGTACTAAGAGCCTTATAATCAAATTTTTACCAAGAAACCAAGTCAAATACAATTCGGCTAGAAACATAGTGTGAAACTATATAGATGAGGTAATATTGTTTTCATTTATCCTACCCTCAGTGATTTCGCCTCCTCTAAATTTTTGTCACTTCTGTATAACATAGTGTATTGTTCATTATTGATTGCCATATAATACTGTCTCTCTCATGCTGTATTCATTTTTTATTATTTATAATTTATTTATTTTTTATAAATATTTTATTTGTATTTGTACGTGTTTGCAGTTATGTAATGATTACATTCCTCCAGGGGAGTTAGTAGTGTACATAACACAATTTAATTCTTTTTTCTCATCACCTTCCCCTCCCCCCACCCCCTTCAGTTCGTGCACTATAGTCTCTGTCAGAGCATTGTTATGCAGAAACTCCGCAGGATGATGAAAATACTTATTAGCTCGATGCAGTGGTGATACCATGGTGGTATTCATTAGTCAAAACTGATCCATTCATACAGTCTCAATATGTGCAGTTCATTGTTCTTCAATTACACATGAAAATATTTTTAAAGCATGTAGATTTGCCTGCGAGTTACTGAGAAACCCTAATGCCAGGCTAAAAATTTTAGAGAAGAATAAATTGAGAGTCCAGCGGATAAGAATAAGCTCAGCATTAAAGTAGTTTCCTTGAAAGCGATGATCAACCAAGACTCCCACATGTAAGGATCAATACAGTATGTGGTCCAAACTCAAGGAGGACACTGCTTGGGACTTAGCGATGGAAGTTTTTAGGCAGTGGTGGTTACCGTTGTCAGACAACTGGAAGCTTTCTGTTTTCAGAGATTTCTTTTTGGCTTGACTCATGTTTTGATATACAGTGAATATAAGTATCTACAGTGATCCTTGTAGATTCCCAACCTTTAGAAGTAAGAAAGAGGAAGATAATAAAACAAAGGAGACATAGAAGGAGTAGCCTGAGAGAAAAGGCAAATGATGCTGAACTTTTAGAATCATGAAGAAAAAAAGTTTTTATTCTGTGAAATAGAAATGCTATTTCAGATGAACTAAAATAAAAGCAGAGTTAAAACTTATCCCTACTGTACACTCTGAATATAGGAGACCAAGCGTGATTGTCAACCTCATTCATGGGCGAAGCCAAAATTGCATAGTCAATTGCGAGACTTATTATGGGGCCTCAGTGACGGAAGGTTCACACCTTAAAATCCCTGAATTTGCAAAGTGATGGGGCAAAGGACAAGTGGCGAAACCATTTGCTTTATGTCTGTATCTCAAATTTCCTGTCCTTGCTACTGGCAAATCAGGAACCTGATAAATATTGGCTGACTGATTGCCATGTGACTAGATTAAAAAAATTGAGTATGATAATAAAGTTAAATAGTTCATATAATTCATGTAGAAAAATTATGAGTAAATAATGTGATTAAAGTCTAGAAAATTTTGAAGGGAACTGAGTTGAGTAAATGTAAATTAAATGGTAGATTATTCATTCGATGATGCTCTGTTTAAATCTGAAAGAGAAAATTGAGAATAAATAATGGAAATAATACTAATTTAAAGAAAGGTAATTGGTTTTTTGATCTAAAATGACAGAATGTCCTAGACATAGCAGAAAACTTGAGTTAAATCAGCTGAAATATCATGTAACTAATAAATTCAAAGTGAAAATTCGATGCAATTCAAATTTACAAGCCTTTGAAGACAGTTTCCACAACTATTTGAGGATATTATTATGAGGGAACAAAATCCGACAATGTCCTCATATAAACTCTGCTCCATTTTTCCCCTTAAGGACTTAATGAAGATTAAAATTAATAGCGGTTCTGTTGTAAACATTTTTAATTAAGGCAAATATTGAAAAAGAGGACAATTACTCAAGAACTTTGAAATGAAAAATGTTTCACTTTAGTTTGGGATGATTGTCTTTTAAAATCAAAGACATGCTTTTGGGGTGGCGGCGGTGTGCCAAATCCACAGGATCATGCTGAGCAGCGCTTGAGAAAATGATGTCCCAACCAGAGACCATCCACCCAGTAGTGGAAAATTATGTGTTTTCCTTATGGTTGAAGGGATTGAACTCCAGGAGAAACATTACCTTTGATGAAAACAAGAAGGAGGTTTTATTTTTTATTGAAGATTGCAAGTTTGTGTCCAACTTATACCCTCAATACAAGCTTCTTTCCAGTAAAATTCAGCTCATTATTCTGTATTAAGATACCTAACACACTATTCAACATACTATCTTACTTAATTCACTATCTTTAGTCAGCAATAATTTGATTACATAGTAAATAGAAGTCAATGACATTAGTGTTTCATATTTTATGTATTTTATGTGCTTACAAACAATTTTACATTTTTTTCACTTGGTTACTGACAAATAGTAAAACTCAGCTTCCAAGACAACTATAGTAATGATTTATGGATATGTTTTATATGGATAATTTAGCACATATGCCTGCTCGTTTTCATAGCATCTCATATGAAACTTAAGAATAAATGAATAGTTATTAACCATGCCCAAATAAATAATAACTCTTGATAAAAATATTTGGTACTGCTATGGTTTTATACAAATCTACTTGAGGACTCAGTGTACTTTAATATATAGGCTGATACATATATATGCAAAAATTCAATTGATTTACAATTTTAATTTTTCCTAGGGCTGTTATTCTGGGACAAGGTGTGTAAATTACGTCTACTTGGTAAAAATTATTTATAAGAATAAATTCATACAAAGGGGGTTGTTAGTATTTATTTGACCTGATAGGATAACTAATGTCCTCCATGTTCCAGTGTCAATGTGCCGGCGCCCCCTGGTGGACACTGATAAAATAGTAATACACCGGTAGAGGTTAAAAGTGTTCTTTAATATTGTTCATTGTATCAGAATTCTTGTCCAGAATGAAGACAACTTTGTATTTTTGAGTGCATTTTGTCAATATGCCATTATATAGCCAAATATATTTTACTTAGGACGTCACCAGCTAACATGACACTGAAATATTTGTATTTAGAAAGTTTATGTAGGCATTTTTGCACTTCAATATGTGTGTACACATAAATTAATTTGATCTACTGTTAAATTAGTTTGAATAACTATCATTGATGTATATTTGTTTGGCAAACTTTTAAAAGATCTTTCTATATATAATTGCAGTCAGCTGGGGATTTAGCTCAGTGGTTCGAGTGCTTGCCTCACAAGCACGAGGTCCTGAGTTCGATCCCCAGCACCAAAAAACCCCAAAACAAAACAAAACAAAAATAATTGGACTCAGACAGGGCTTTAATTTAACTGAGATTATTCTGGCACACACACACACACACACACACAAATCATTTCTATAAGGTACTGGTTTTATTCAAATACTAAGTCTCCCAGGTATTAGACTTGTGACATAGAGAAAATCTAATTTCTGAGACTTAGTGTTTTGGAGAAAATGAAGATTAAAATACATATTGATTGTCACGGAGTAGAAGTGGTCAATTCTCTCCCAAATTTTAAGGCAAGCTCCCATGGAGTCTGGTGACATCTTTTCTCAACAAAGTCTACACTTAAAATACATAAGGGAGTACACAGTTTTATTATTTAAGATTAAGAACCTGTAAAAAATTAAGTAATTCCAAGCATCAAAACACATACTAGATGAAGCTTTAGACTAAAATGAACAAAGTACACAAGTACAATTGGATAGTTATCTTGGTAGAAATGTATTAAATACTTTTTACATATTATCCAAGAATACCAGATATAGGTCAGCGAATAAGAAGTTCACAACAGATTTTTATCACTTGACTGATAATTCACCAGTAGCCCAATCGAGTGCTCCAGTTTATTAATGAAACAGCATTGGGTTCAAATAAATGCTTCTCTGTGGAACCATTTATAGATGAGAAAATCCAGTTAGATTTCATTCCTAAAATAATAGACTTTCTCTATACGTGCAATTAGTTCTGCATATTTTGTCTGAATTAGGAAGTTATTTTAAAAGATAAGACACTTACTATGGAAAGTGAATGAATATTTGAGAATGCCAATCCAGTTTCCTGATAGTGAAAGTTTGAGGTTTAATGAATATCCGAAAAAGTAGGAATAGAAAGAGAACAAGGCCCAACATCTAGAAAAATGCAACAGCTGGTTAAACAGGATGAAGATTAGCCCCTCTCTTTGGTAATTATGCCCTTTGATATCTGGAAGCTTTCTGGAAACATTGTTTTGTGAGTGTATTTGGTTTCATGCTTTAGAAACAAGCTGGTTTCTGGTTCATTGACTAAAGTACATCTTCTCTGACCACAATGGTCTGTGGTAAAACCTCCAGCCAGTGGGTTCCATGCTGCTTTCCATTGGCTATGTAACTAGCCATACGTTAGAGAATGTATTTACTTATCTCTTAATGTTCTCTTTGCTGCAAAATGGGAACTTGGGACATCAATGTTTCTCTCTCTTCCCCACTCCCCCTTCCTGTGTGTCCTGTTATAGGTTACCAGGTCAGATCTTACAATAAGTTTGCAATTGTTCTATGGCAAAATTTTGCAAATTTTTGTGACTAGAAGAACCACAGTGAGTTTTACGAAAACCATAAGTTTCTTGAGTCTGCCCCAGAGCGCTGATTCATGATTTTTTGCAGAATTGTCTAGAAATTTATGTTGATTACAGATAACCAAATTTATCTTATGGTTATTTAAACATTGTATTTCCATTCAGGTGGTTCTTTTGAGAACAAATGTACATACAGAGGATGCAAGCTTGGGAAGTTGAAATTAAATATTTTAGAAAACTAGAGGTAACTGAGACTGTGTTGATGTCTTCCCCATCACTTTATGTATCATTTAGGAAGTGACAAACAGAAAATAATTAATCATTCTTTCAACTTCATATTTATTGGTAGATCACTTTCTGTGAGAGTAGGAACATACTAGGATATCAATACCTCTGAATTTGTTAATTTTAAGTAAATAGATGTACAAAGTCCATGAGTAAAATTAAGAATTTGGCATAAATACTAGTTTTATTGCTATCTGCCAAATTACCATGAACTTAGAGGTTTAAAATTTGAAAAATGTTACATGCACAGTTATTCTGGATCCAGATTCAGTCAGCTTTCACTGACTTTACCTAAGGTCCACCCAGCTGCAACCTCCCGTAGAGTCTTAACTAGAGAAACAGGTGTCTTAGCTCCACTCTGGGTGTCACAAAGTGAGGGAATGAATCCCGTCCCCCTTATAACAGAGAGTTCGTATCCTCTAACAAACATCTCCCCCATTTCCCTCACTTCTTCAGCCCTTGGGCACATTTTACTCTCTCTTCTATGGGTTTGACTTATTTTTATTCCACCTCTTAGTGCGATCATGTAATACATACCTTTAAACCAGTGCCTGGCTTATTTCAGTAAATATAATTTCCTCTAGTCTCATCGATACAATTGCAAATAACAGAATTTCCTTCTTTTTAGTGGTTGAATCATACTCATATAGATATATATGAACGTGTATACTACAATTTTTTGCCCATATATCCATCAATGAACACTTAATTTGTTTCTATATCTTAGCTGTAGAGCAATGCTTCAGTGATTATGTGAGTACATGTATCGCTAAGATATTCATTACATTATCTTTGGATATGTACTCTGAAGCGGGATTGTTGGATCATATAGTAGGTCTATTTTAGAATTTCCCTAAAAGGAAACAAAACTAAAATAAACAAACAAACAAAACAAAACAAAACAAAAACAAGCCTAACTTATGAAAGACTACTAGAGTCACTTTGTCAATTTCTAATGACTCTGTCATCTGTTATAGTCTCAGATAGACTCCTGAGGGTATAGTTAGCTAAATTTGTACTCACGGCAATCTTTTTTTCAAAGGTGGGAAGTGAACAACTGAATTTAGTCAGCCTAACAAGAGATCACTTGTTAAGGGAGAAACATGAATGAAATCTTTTTTTTTTTTTTTCAAACCAGTTTAGGATGCATCCTTTCTGAGACCCTCATCTACTCTGTTCCATTCCCCGCTTACCATGTAACCTATCATCCCCTTATGAACAGCAAGATCATTACACCTTGGATAATACCTGAGCAGACTCAAAGGTTGCTTATTCATCTTACAGGACCACAGGAACTGGTTCTCTGATTTGAAAAACACTTAGGCTGTAAATGCTGTATTTTCTCGTTACCACCAAATAAATACAATAGAATATAGTAGCACATGCGAGGGGAGCAGAATAGGTGCTGGGAAAATGTATCAAATATCCTCAGTGGATAGCAAGTGGCTGCCACCTCCAAAGTCTCTGAGAGAGAATTTGATTTCTTTCTGCTGCAACACACAATGGCAGAGCCAGGATGTATGTTAATGTGTAACAGTGACTATCATACTTCACAGATCTGTGGCAAATACATACCTGGTTTGCAGAAAGCTGAAAATTAAATACAGGCACCCGAAAGCTGGCAGTGAAGGGGATTTGTTAGGTGTTTGCACTAAAATGCTAAAGAACTCCCATTAAGCTACATGTTGTAATAATTAAAACATTGCTTTGAATTGGTTTCAAAATTTAAGCAGATCCAGGGGAACTAGAGAAGGAATTAAGAACTAATCACATTAAAGTACCGAAGATCAATGTCTTATGGGTTGGTAGCTTCGCATTATTGTTTTACTAAAACAAGGAAGAAAATATTATGAGGGACTATCAAAAGATTCCTTTCCAGGGCTCAGTTTTTATAACAGCATTATACAAGTTAGATTAACTTTATTGTATCCACTCTGAAGATTGCTGTTCAATTTGAAAAAAAAAAAAAAAGAACAAACAAAAATCCAAAAAGGCATTTACTCATTGAAAATGATCAGTTTGGAAATGGGAAGGACTGCATTTCAAAGCAGTATTTTTCAACTCCCAATGAAAGATGGTATTTGTATATGATCAATCAAATTCAGTCAACATTATTTTCCCTTCTTATTTTTTTCATTTTCCTGAAAAATAACACTCATTTCGATTTGAATCAACCATACAGTGACCCCATGCTTTCAAATGAAGTGAACTTTGTGCCAGTTTCCACTGGCTTCTGGGCAGTTTTTAAGGTTTCTGTTCGTCCACCCCAGAGAAGGACCCGGTGTGAGTGGCAGTAGGCTAATCCCCGTGCACAGTGATGTGTTATTATTAGAAGGACTGTGACCTTATTTCGTGTGTCCTACTGTACAATGCTATTTCTCCCATTCTTTACTCTTCCTCTAAATGGATGATCCTACTTTGATGCAGATGTGAATAGAGTTGAAGGACGTTTTCTAGTAAACGATCTACTGGCGGCATCCTTAAGGATGATCCCTGCAAGGTTCCAGCTAGAGGGAAGATAACTGAGCAAGAACTGCAGCCGCTCACCTGCCGCGCTGCAGAGAAACCTGCTGCCACACTGAGCAGTGTCACCTTCCCGTGGAGCGGTCCGATTGGGTGACCGAGCACAGCAGGGTTATTAATTCAGGTTTGTTCCTGGAAGACACAGAACTCCTTTGGTTCAAGAATTCACAATGACCTTGCTGAAGTTCATCTGCAAGCTACTACTCATCTATGATTTCATCTACAATTTCATCTACAATTTATTGCATCTCTCCCTCCTTTTCTTTTTCCTTGAGGATCAGATCTACCTTCTGGACCAACAGCTCTCCCAACATTTCAAGGCTTCCTCCAACCTTTTTCCTTAGGTGTGTCTCCTAACAAAACCATTGCCGGTTTAATCTGCCTTGGAGTTTCCTTCTCAAAAGACCCAGACTACCACAATCTTTCTTGTAATGTTACATACTAACAGTAATGTTGCTGGGAGTGGTAGTGCACACCGGTAAACCCAGCACTCAGGAGGCTGAGGCAGGAGGACTGTCAGGAGTTCAAGGCCAGTCTGAACTGCATAGCCAGACTCTGTTTCAAAAAGAAACCCCCGATTAAAAAAAAAAAAAGCAGAAACATACTAAGTGTTCAGCAGAGAAAAATTCAATTTTTTTTAATTTACAGAATTTCAGAGTATTTCAGAATCCTTTTGAAAAAAATGAGTCTAATATGAGAATGAGATTGAAAAGTCTCAGGTTCTTTGTAGAGTTTCAGGTTCCTTTGGTGGTGTTAGCAGAATTATATTGATAAAAATGTTTCTCTGCTTACTTACTGGACTTTATTACAGCTTATCTTTAAGGCTATCTAAAACTACTTTGTGGTATATTTAGGGAATTATTGAATTTAAAGTGTACATCTGAGTTTATAGGCAGGGGATGAATCAAGCTCTATTATATTTCTAGTTTACTCCAACTGTATTATTTTATGTAACTTTTCTTTTCGCTTGTCTCCAGCTCAGCAACCAACCTTCACCAAACTAAAGGCATCAGGACCCGCTAACATAAAAAATGAAAAGCATCCTAATAGGCTCTTATTGACACCACTTTGCTCTTCGTAAAGGAAGAAGGGTTCCTTGGTACTGCTCTTTCAGAATTATGTGGAAAATACATGCTTTGCAGGCAAATACTGTGGACAGTGGTGAATAAGCAGAGAAGGAGTTTTGAAGCATTTTAAAAACAAGTCTTCATTTACAAATAAAACTTTTATATTTATACCTATCAATATTTATGTATATTCAGTTAAAATATTAAGAAACTCAAACTGAATGCAAAGATAATATCTATCTATATATTTACAATGAACAGTTGTAGCTCGAGGTTAAATATTTGATGGACGCACACTGATTCAGACACACATAAAATGATTTTGTATGACCTTTCATTATGCTATATTTAAATTATACAAACTTTAGATATAGATATATTTCAAATTAACTCTGAAAAATTGTGTATCTCTAAATTTTAAAAGTTCCAGTTAGTAGATCATAACTTTTAAAAATCGTTGTGCTTCTTGCGAATATGCATGTGTGTGCCCACATGGTAGGTATAATAGCGCTGATCTCTTACTTTCTCTTAGAAAAATATCTACCTAGTGTGTGCTTTCAAAGAGAGAAAAATTTGCCCATCAATCTGTAGTATAATAAATTTCACTTTAGTTTTAAATGACAGAGCATGTATTTTATGCATGCAGTAGACAAATGCATGGTACATCTTTTTTAATCTCACCAAATTAACTTGTTTTCATGTTTCTATGGAAATTGTTTAAACCTTCCTTGGTATTTTTTTCAAGTGATACCATCTCTTTCAGGCTAGGTTGCTTGAATGTAGAATGGATAGACATGTACCTCAAGAGTGTCGGCCTACTTCCCCAAGGGAATATTTGTTTCTCTTAAGGCAGTTTACTTTCATACTTAATGTTTTCTTGAATTTTATTTAAATACAAGGAAGGATTATATCACCTCTCTCTCTTACTCTCTCTGTCTCTCTCCCTGTCTCTCTCTGTCTTTCTCTGTCATTTTCAAAGACAATGCTACTGACACTGATCTTGATGGATGTGTAGATGCGGTTATGTAATACATGCCTCATTAGCAAGCTCCTTATGCCAAACATACTACATTTATCGTTGCAGGGGTTTTGGGGGAAACATGATTTTCTCTTGTCCTTCTCTGTTTTGTTTGATGTGAAATCTGTACCTAGAAAGAACTAATCAATACTGAGGTAAATCTCACCTCAAAGAGGGAACTTTGCTGTTACAATATAGGCCATGCCTGCTGCAGAGGATACAGGAAGATGGCTCCTGCCATCATTGTTGATCTTAATTTATCAGTTAAACTGCTATAGGATTCATTGTTGCAATTTACAAAACTGTACAAAACAATGTTTCTGTTGTGTGGTGCAGCATATTAAGGTAGACATGCATTGGAAAGGTAAAAATGTCTCACACTTCCTAAATTGTTAACTATGTATCCAGTGTGCACACAATACAAGTTAGACACAATGTTGTTGTGCTACAAGGAAGATACTTCTGGTGTTCAGAACTTTGTATTTGTAAGGAAGGCACAGTACAGACATGGGAAGCACTGGTTCATATGTTGCTTTCTGGAAGTAACCTTATGATGCTTGCACTTTTTAAGTCTTCACAAAAGTACTGTAAGATTTACACTCACAAGAAGCAAGAAACCCAGAGGGGAGGGTTGTAGCTATGAAATTTACCTCTTAAACTCATAGCATTTCTTTGGCAAGGAAAATAAGTTACATTAAGTTTCTCTCTAAACCCTCCTCACCTTTGAGAAAAATAATGTTCTTAATTCTACTAAAACACTAGAAAAGCAAAGTCCAGTCCAAGAATCTGCCAAGAGGAGAAAGCTACCAGGTGCTTAAATGGCAGATATCCATGGGATATAGTTGAATGAATAAAGATGAATGGAGATGAAACATTTAGTTTGAAATGAATTCAAGGGAAAATTAAGCCAGACTATGACTGAAATATAATTTAATCTGTTCATTTTGCTCTAGTTAACCCCCACATATAAAAATATGCACTGAGAAAACAGGAACTTACTATAATATATATTGTAAAAACATATGGTATGTATCCAAAGAGAAAGGACAACCTCAAAGTCAAGCTAATGTAGTGCTCCCACTGGGCAAAAATTGAACCTAGGAAGCCTGTTAAGTGCACGACCAGAAAAAAGTATAACATATATCATATAGGAAATGGGAAAGATAAACCAAATAGGAAAAGATCAAACATAAAGTTACCAAACCTTGTAAGAAATTTTACCAATATAAGTCCTTTTCTTTCACAGATTGGCATCATACCTCTAATGGAAAACTACTAACAAAGGTTTGGCATAGAATAAAATACTTTTCAGGTTTTCTTACTTTTTTTTCTTTCATAGGAAACAAAACATCAATAGAAGCATCATTGTAAGTGGGGTGCAATAAAGCCCTTCACAGAGCATGTCTATAGAAACCATATTGTCTTTGTTTTCAGTGGAAAATTACTGACCTGTTACTGCTCTTGGATTCGTCTGAATATTTTATATTCAAATGTTCTTTTATGTTTCAGAACAATGTCAGATTTTGAGGTTTGGTACACAGAAAATTGAATATGTTATTTTTTGTGAGGCACTATACTCTTCAGTGTTTTCCAGAACATCGGAACCAAGGGCACATGTACATGTGTGTGAGTGTGTGTGTGTGTTTGTGTGTGTCTGTGTAGTGTATGGGGAGAGAGTGAGATGAATATTAAAAGGGAGGAAGAGAAAGACAGAAAGACAGAGAAAGGGAGAAGGTAGAGAAAGGATGAGAGAGATTGATTTATGTTAAGTAATTGGCTCTGGAAATTGTTAATTTGAAGTCTTCAGGCCAAAAGCAGTTTGGTGGCAGACTTTACTCCTTTCCTGAGGATTTTAGTCTTTTCCATTAAGGAGTCTAACTGGTTGCATAAGGCCTATCCACAGCATAGAACATATTTTGCTTTCCTCAATGCTTACTGGTTTAAATATTATTCATATCTTAAAAAGTCTAAGGTTTGATCTGAGTTCCACAGTCTAGTAAAACTGACACACAGAATTAACTATCATATTTTGATTACCACCAGGTTTAACATTAAATGCCACTGTAAATGTGTCACTTTGATGTTTTGTGGTGTGGGGAAAAGAGTAGATGTTAACAGACCCTTTAATATCCAGGATGTTGTCATTACTCAAGAAACCAGCTTCCTAACCTCAATGCTTGGAACATATTTACTTGCTCCTGTAATTCCAAGTTTTCCAAGCAGTTAGTGTGGGCTTCTATGCCAACATTGGCCACCCAAGTTTATGCGTGTTGCTGCTAGACCAAAATTATGAAGAATGTAAGTATGTAATATTAGTAAGTGTTAATTATTAAGCTCATTCTTCATTTCTTTGTTATTGCATGATGGAGAGAGTTTGATAGACAGTAGACATTATATAAGAAAAAAAATCCTGAACTTTTGTGGCACCTACACATCAAAGACAGTTTTGCTCTGTCAACTTGATTAATATAGTAGCATATATTTATTTTTAAAATGTTTCATTCTCATTGCTGAAAATTTTTTCTGTTTAAATATTTTTTTTAAAAAATGGTAATTTCCTTTTATTTAAACATTGGTAATATCTTACTTCATTTTATTCCAAAATTTGAATCTTTGTACTAAAATTTAAATATAATTTTTCTTAACTGTCAAACATAAAATTACAACACAAAAACACAGCCACAACACGTTCTGTGTTCTTACATTTGAAGATGGAATATTACATATTGTGCTTGATCTTTTACCATTAAAATTTTTCAGAAGTACAATTTGATGACCACAGTAAATTCGATAGATACTAATTTGATTAATAATCCTATGAAGGCATAAATTCCAGCTATATTACATTTAGTTTGTTTCCAACATTGTTTTAATTGTGAAAATATATGACATACAAATGTGTATCACTGGCATGATCATATTACAAATTAAACACTTTGATATCCAAAATGTCTTCATTACTCATGCCAGTAAGCATCCTAAAGCTATCATCAGTAAAGAAGCTAAAGATACTTCCACTGATTTCATCTTAATGAAAAATACATAGTATCTTTTCTGTTTTACAACAGGAAACAATTATAAATAAATCGCATGTGTTTAACAACACCTAGTGAAATTTAACGTAATATTATGATTAAATATCATGCAAGTATTATTGTAAAGGCTTACAATTATTAATATATTTTTACTGTCTGAATCATGAATGTTTTGTTTCATATTGATGGTCAGATTTATATATTGACAAAAGTTTTCTAATGATAACAGAAAACATCAGTGTAAAACTTCATTTGTAATTCAGTGTGTGTGGCTTGGAAAGAAAAAGTAATGAAGAAAAATATTTTTCAAAGTAGATTTTTAATGTGTATACTGCACAAACTGATGACACATATCTTTACCATATTTTACCATATCGGTATTTGCATACTTTCCTGATTTTCCAGAAAACTTACTTTCTCATTCCATTTGATATTATAATTAATGATAAAGTTTTTTCCAGTATATATTAATGTGTTAGAATTTTACAAACTATAACAAAAGATTTATTTACTTTTAGTTCCATTGCACGTTATGTTTCACATAACATTTTATTTCAAAATGGAAGTTGGTTATTTCGAGAAATTTTCTAATTACTAGAATTTTGAAATTCTCACAAAAATATCTCATTTAATTGTTATATATGCTCTTCAAATTCACATAACTCTTTAAGAAAGAGATTCATTTTTTAGGCTACTCATATTTATCAGTTTCTATATCAACTTGACCTAAATTCACCTCGAATATACATGTAACTAAATATCACATAATTGTATTTTTACATCTGAAATGACTTTAAGTTATATAAAAGATAAAATTCTTTAAAAGCTCCTTAAAATTACCTTTCATGCTATTATGTTACAATTTTTAATTTTAGCACATGAACAACCCTGCTTTTTCTAAGCATTAGACATGTAAAATTTTTGATAACACTGTGGACCGAAATGCCTTACCTCTAAATTCGAATGTGAAGGCCTAGCTCTCAAAGTAGTGTAATTTGGAGAAATGTGTAATTAGGTTTGGATGAAATCATGAAAGTTAGGCTTTTTTTTTTTTTTCTTTTTGGTGTGGGGGATCGAACTCAGGGCCTTCTGCTTGCAAGGCAAGCACTCTAAACACTGAGCTAAATCCCTAGCCCCGAGAGTTGGGCTTTTATGGTGGAATAACATTCCCATAAAACGAGACACCAGAGATATTTTCTCTCTCTCTCTGTCTCTCTCCTTCTGTGTGTGTGTTTGTGCGTATGTTTGTGTGTATTTGTGCGCCTTGTGAAGATACAGCATGAAGATAACACTCACCAGTAAATGATCGTGTTGGCACTGATCATGTAATATTGTCTTCTAGAACTGTGAACTGTGAGAAAATACATTTCCATGGTTTAAGCCACCATTTTATGGTAGTTTATTGTGGAAATCTAAGGAGATTGAGATAGATTTTGGTGCTAGGGAGTAGGTTGCTGCTGTATCAAATTCTGAATTATGTGAAAGTGACCTTCAAGTGTGTACAAGGTAAAGATGGAAGAGTTTTGAGATGCATGCCAGAGATATAAGTGAAAAAGGTGATTCTGATGAAATCTCAGATGGAGATGAGAAGCAAGTTACAGAAGAGTGGGAGAAAAAGCAATTCTCGTTATGAAGTGACAAAGAAATTGTCTGAAATGTGTTCCAGTGATTTGTCCAAGTTAGAAGTTCTGAGCAATGAAATTGAGTATTTACATGACACGGTTTCTAATAAACATGTTGAAGATGTAGCTTGGCTGTTCCTGACTGCTTATGGCCAAACATAAAAGGTGAGAGATAAATTGAAGAAGGAATCATTAAACAGAAAAGAAACGGTACTTAAGGATTTGGAAAATTCTCAGCCTTATCTGTATTGTAAAAAATGAGAAAGTATGTTTTAAAGAGAACACCAAGGTTGGAATATCATTCCATAAAGAATTTATGAGAGTATTTCAGCAAAAATACTGAAAGTTTGGCCTGATGAGGAACTGAGATGAAGGCAGGTTAGGGTTATGACTGGGGACAAAGAGAATGGAAATGAAGGGATGCAATTGAATTTCTTGGATTTGATGGAAAGGACAATGCATCTGTTTGGCTGGGAATTTGTATTAGTTTTTCAGAAAGTGGGGAAAGTGGCAACAAAGGCAATTTAGACACCATCAGGGTGAGTTTTAGCCTTCAGCCTCAGTCTCCACAGGACAGACATACTCTGACTAGGGCCTCAGGCAGTAAACTGTCCTGCTAGAACTGAACCAAGCAGGGGAACAGGGGTGAGACCCTGTCTGGAGCTGTGGACACAGTGCTGCTCCCTTACCCCCATCCCAATTAAGACTGAAAGACAGGAAGTAAATCCAAAGAAGCTTATTAAAATCTTGTGAAATTTTGAGCATTAAAATTGAATGAAATTAGTAAGGTTTGACCCTGCTTGGGACCCATCAGCCATTCCCACCCCATTTTTTCTCCTTTTGAATTCTCCCTTTCAGAATGGGAATGTCTGTCCAAGCCAGTCGTCACACTGCATTTTGGAAGCATACATGTTGTCTGTTACACAAGTTCCACTTGAAGATAAGTTTCACTTCAGGATGATTTATACCTCAAGTTTCACTTACATTTGATTTAGATAGTATTTTGTAGACAGTTTATAATTTAGACTGTTGAGTCGATTCTGTAATGCATTAAGACATTTGCAGCTGTTGAAGTGGAATGAATATATTATATATGGGAGAAGAACATAAGAAATGAATTTTGGGGTCATGGGAAGGAATGCTGTGGAGTGAAGCAGAGCCCTGTAAAATTTATATATTGAAGACCTCTCTTATATTGCTTATGTTGCTATCACAATACATCCTAGATTGGTCAGTACTTTTCTATTCCTGGGACAAAATACCCAACACAACCACCTAATGGGAGAAGAGGTCTATGTGGATCACAGTTTCAGCGGAGTCAGTCCATGGTCAGCCAGCTCCAAGGTAGGAAAGGCATGGCAGAGGGGCATGGTGGGGAAAGGTGTTCACCACATGGCAGCCGGGAAGTACAAGGAAAAAGGAGGAGCCCTAGACAGGGATACATACACCCTTTCAAGTCACAGCCTCGCCCACGGCCTTCTTCTTCTGACCACGTGCCACCCCCAAATATGAGACTTTCAAGGAACATTTTATATCTAAACCATAACAAGTTAATTAAAACTAGAAATGTGTTGCTCACATTTCTGGAGGATTGGAAAGCCAAGATCATGATATCAGCACATTTGGACTCTGGCAAGGATCTATTTCATTGTTCATAGATGGCTATTTTTTCCCCGTGTTCTCATATAGTAGAAGGAGTGAGGGACACCTCTGATGTCCTTTTCATAAAGGCACTAGTCCCATTTAGAAGAGTTCAGTGTCCATGACTTAATCATTACCTAAAGGTCCCAAGTTCAGATATCATCACTTTAGAAGTCAGCTTTCACTGTATGGAATTGTATAGGATACAAACCTTTTGTTCTATCTAAGCCCTAACCCTCAAGGTCATAATGTTCCAGGGGGCGTCTTTCAGAAACAATTGAATTTAGATATTTTAAGTGTGGAGCCCTGTTCATGGGATTAGTACCTGTAAAGTCAGCCTTTCCATTTCTGAGGCACGATACATGAATGGCACCCACATTTGGGTAAGGACATGTTTTAATTTAACTCACCACTTTAGAGGCGCGGTACATGGTTGGCTGGGTCCAAGGCGGGAAAATCATGGCTGAAGGGTTTGGTAGAGCAAAACCTGGAAACCAAATTAGAAATAGTGCCAGAGAGTAAGGAGAGAGGGATGTGATACGTTACCCAAAGTCATGTCTCCAAGACTCGTACAGACATGCCTAGAAGTGTGGCCCACCAATCTCCTGAGTGGCTCCCAAACTACTCACAATGACTCTGTCAACCTCACCTGTACCTTTATAAGAAGAGATATGAAAATCTTACTGTCTCTGTCTCTCTCTGCCATAAGAGGACATAATATGAAAGTTTCTTTAATCAAAACCCAACAGTGCTTATGCCCTGATCTCAGACTTCTAGCTTACTACCCATTTCATATTATTTTGTTATATCAACCTATTCAGAATAAGAGATATAGAGCAATAGAAAAATAATACAAAATTTAAATAATCAACATGATTGTATTAGATTAAAAAAATAAACATAATCTTTCTGTTGACTTTCAAATCTGATAAGTGAAATTAATTCAGTGCAAAGATGCTGACTTACTCACCAGTTGACAATATTGCACACAGCGTCTATCCCCACCTTAGCAAAAGGTGTATTTGCTTCAGTTTCTTCAGTTAAAGCAATGTCTACGTTATTGTGTGTACAAGAGAAATATTTATTTCAAAGTGCCTGGATACTTGTTGACAGTTGTAAATATAACTGTGTATTTTCATCGTCTATTTCATCTTACATCTTACTCATAAAGAATACATTAATATATCTTAGTATTTATTGTGTCATTAAAATGAGAGTATGTTAATTTATTTTTATACATTCTAAATTTTATACTGCAATTATACTCAAGTTATTGAAGTGAGTTTTAGGTAAATAAACTATAGATTAAAAAAAAAAGTAATTCCAATAGGCCATACATCTGCCCCTCACTGTCAAATTTACAGGCCTTAGTACTACGACCATTACAGTGGTTGCTGCTGTGTTATTGCAGTTACTGAGTGTAAATTCTGACCTTGTCCACACTAGCCATGGAAGGAATCATCTGGCCCACCATGATTTTAACACAGTGATGAACTAACCCATCTATCGTAAGCCTTTTCGTCTGCAGCCTTTCATCCACCTAAACAAGGGCATGCTCTTGGGTTAGGAAGGGATGTGCTGAAGTGACCTAAATTGTCCTTCTGAGTCACATGAGAAGCAGACAGCAGATTTCAGTTGCCTTTACAAGACTGATATATAGATTTCAAAATGGCCGTAAGGCAGATTTTCCAACCATAAATAATAATCATACCTAGAATTCATGCTTCTAAATATTTTAACTATCTGGTGGGAGAAATTCCTTCTAAGAAAAATACATGATGAACTTTCTTTTAAAATAAGCTGTTATTTGCATGTGCATTAATGTAAAATTAGTATCTGATATCATATATAGTTTATTTCCTGTCTATTTCTATTGACCAAGCAACGTATTTATTTTAAAGTGTCACAAGTCACCTCTATAGTGCACGTCATGAGGCTGTTAAACATTTTCAAACTTACAGAGAAGGGGGAGGTACATGTGTATGGTTTTCCCAGAAAAGGATATGGAGGTGAATTTTATTTTGCCAGATGAGGGACAAAACATAGTGCCTTATAAATAGTTGAATAGAGATAGAAAAGAATGAGAGATAGAAAAAGACGAGTAGACATAGAAAAAGATGAGTAGAGATAGAAAAAGATGAGAAAAGAGAGACGACTCAGATGAAGAATGTCATTTGTGTACCAGATCGACACTTCAGACGGTGGGCACATACTATGCACCCTGCTTCACGTAAGAATCGGACTGTAAACCAGTGACAGAGGATGGCTGCACAAGCCTGAACTAATGCTAATGACTCGAATGGCACATTCCTGTTTAAATGACCGATGAAGTCTGACATTCATTAAAACAAATAGGAAAACTAAATGACGATGTCCCCAGCAATAATAATATGTGTTTTTTCACCTAGCCCTTCTTTCTGAAACAGAACTGTGTGTGGCCCAGTCTTTTGAATAGTTGCACTGATACTTCTATCTATCTGTTATATAATTCGTTATGTATTTTTTTTTATAGATCATATTTATCCTTTGAAGATTTGATGATAGAAATGAAGGAACACTGGAATTACAAAAAGAAATCCAGGCTTTTGAGCGCCCTTCTTCCGCCTCAGCGACTTGCCTTTGAGTAAGTCCGTGATATCCAGTTTCTTTGTCTCTCAATTTTGTGGTCAGTACTAAACTAGTGAGAGGTACAGGCAGATGGTAAAGCACTCCTCAAGCATGAAGTGTTTTCATTGCTTCCTTGTGGACGAAAGGGAGACTTTCAATTATTCAACGAATTTTTAATTAGTAGACTGTAAAATGGATTTGGGTTTGCACTAGCCTTTGGCCATTCTGAATTTTTTTCTAATCAACTACTAAGTGTTATGTGAGAGAATGAGGAGGAAAATTACATGCCATTTTTACATGGGCCTTGCATTTAAGAGCAAAACATTGATTATGTTTGGTGATAGGCTTCCCTGCTTTTTACACTGTAGCAGGGTGCCACTTGTACTTCATGTTATTGACCCTAATCTTGTTTATTAAGCAAAACTCATCCATGATGGCAAGAGTTGATTCTGAAATTAAACATAAGTTAAAAACCAAAAGGGAAGAGAGGAAAGAAAAAAAGGAAGAATTAAATTGGAAACATAATTTAAAGCTTGACATCGGTACTCAGATTTAGGAAAGCATCTTTTAAAATGGTAGTCAAATACTACTGTAATTAATTGTCTTTGAATATTGTATTAATAGCCAACCAAATACATTTATGCACATAAATAAAACTTAAAAAACAATGACATATTTTAAAGACGTCAACTAAGGGGAAAAACAACTCTAAGACAGATGTTTCTTTTCTCCCTTTGGAACAAATATTTTACTGAAATTCTTCACATCAGACTTTACTAATTAATCTAGTAAAGGGAATGACGGGTGCTGCTGATGCTAATCACAGGAAGCAGATACCAAGCCGGGGCCCACCCTTCTTGTCTCTGTCTGACAGCAGTGTGTGGCTCCTTGGCGGGCTCTGTCAGCCTCTGCGGTGACATCCTAGAAGCTGCCTGCAGTCTGCCAGTTCCTGGGATGTCACCACTGGGCTGAGGCTCACTGCAATTATTTTATTTTGTCATTACTCACACTGGGTCTTAAAGGAATTCTTCCTTCTGTTGCTGCAATCGGAGAAGCATTCTGTGTGAAGTCAGCCCTGTGACGGTTTTCTTTCATCTTTAGATGTCTCATAGGTGCTTTGTTGTCTAAAGTCAAATTTCATCTCAGGGATACTTTGAATTCTGTCCTTCAGGGAATGTCCACATGGAGAAAAGTTAATTCCTTCCAAAGTACAGTGCACAGTTCTTGAGAGTACTGTAGGATTATAATACACCCAGGTGATGTAAGAGCAAATGAAAGGGGCTAGAGGGGAAGGGAGGACGCACTTCTAAACTGAGACCTGCTCCTGATTTCTTCACTGAGGAGAGAGAAGACCACCCCAAAGTGGGGTCAGATATAGTGTGCCGATCAAGAATGAAAATCTAGTATAGAGGAGAAGCAGGGATATAGATGACATTTCTGTTCTCAATTTCAAAATATAAATGTTTTAGTTACATTAGATATAATCATGGTAACGCAGAATGATTTCAGCTGGAAAGCTATGTGCTGCAAATTAGGGCTATGGGACATTAGCAATCATCTCCAGAATGTTGCCTTTGTTATGTAATTTATAGCATATATATTTAATTTGCATAATTTATTAAATGATCAGCGCCATGCTGCTGCTTTCTGGCAAAGAAAATGGCATGACTCAAAGAGTGATTAGGAATTAAAACTGCTAATAGTCTCACTTTGAAACAGATTTTTAATCTTAACTTCAAAATAGGGAAATGTTTTTGAAAAAAGATCATTTTAGTATTTCACATAGTAAAATATATTTCACACTACAAAATACTCACATTTTCTGATAAATGTATGTGTGGAATATTCTTGCTTAATTGTTGCCTCATGTAAACCTCTCCTAATAGATATAAACCAAAAATATACTGATTTTTTTTTAACAAGAACATGTATTGATACATTGTATACATAATGATCACATTTATCATAGTTATTTTGTACCTGTACATGATGTATTTTGGTCCCCGCCACCCAAAAATATACTTATATGCTGACATGTACACTTTTTTTACTTGCACTTTTTACACATAATGGGATTTAACTCTTCAAAAACATTATTAGGACCATGATATGTACATTCTTAGACTTTTTTATGTCATAAATATATTCGAAAGATGTTTCAATGTTAACCACTGCATTGTATTCCATATTATGAAAACTCTACAATACGCAGCATGCCATCTCTTATTCGATGGACACTGAGGTCATTTCCAGTATTTCAGAATTATGAGACAATGTTATGATAAACCTTAGATTCATATTATTGTTCACATGTGGAAATATTTCTCAAAGATACAGTTGCAGAGATGGAGCTTCTGAATTTAAGGGAATACTCACTACGATCTTGGGCTTATAATTTCAAATTGGCTCAATAAAAACTTGACACTGGTACAGGTAGTTCGTCAGCTGTACAGCAAAATTCCTATTCTTCTCATTAGTTTTCGACCCTTTCAATTTTTCTCTTTCTAATAAAATGAGATATATATCCCTGGTAATGAATAAAGATGAAATTATTTTGTCATTTGAGTTTATTCTACAGTGAATTGACTAATTTTTACTACATTTTCTCCGGTGGTTATTTTATTTTCTGAGTTTTATAAGAAAATGCCATGTACTCTGGATAATCTTTGTTTATTAAGTAAAATGCATGTTACGTTTTCAAACTGTGATTTATACTTTAATTTTACAATAGACTTTATTATAAAGAAATTTTAAATTTTGCTGATTGCAAATCTTTTTCTTAATTCTTTTATAGTTTTAACTTGGCTTTGTTTTATGAAGAACTTTTATAAATACAAGTTACCGAAAATTTTATTTGACACCTGTCTTTTATATTTGTTTGTTAGACTTTTAGTTCTTTAAATCATTAGGTGTTTACCAATGTGCATGACAAATTACAATTTCAGCTTGATTTCATATATTTTGCAAATAACCAATATTGCACTGATTATTGTACTGATTTCTTAAATTATTTGCGGTTTCCCATTGTCTTAAGTGGCCTTTAACAAATCAATTATTTTATTCTACGCTGCTTCATTTTTTAAATTTTGCTCTTACTACAACCAAAAATGATAAATTCTATATAGTTTTGTAAAAGTATCTTCGTTTAAAGGTAATTTAAATAAAATATTGTTTAGTCATAATTCATGACCTAGAATAATTATTTTTACTTTCATTTTTCATCAAAATAGAATAAGAAAGCAGCTAGCTTATAAAATGCTCTCTCTATCCCTATGTCTTCAAAGATACCATTCTTTTTGAAAGAAGTACAAAATGATTATTTCAAGATGAAGTGGTGGACGTGGCTAAGTTAAAAGTCAATCTGGCTTTCTTTTGTCATTAAGGTGAATCTTTGCAAGCCTGTCGAGGAAAGGATGGCTGCATCCTGAGCTGGCCTCGGTAATTTGGATGTCAGTCTGTTGGCTTTCTGTCACTCTCTAGTCCAGTGGATGTGGTTTCCGCAATTGTCATATTTAAAGCTAAGTACACTGAACAGCTTCTGAGTCTTTTGTGAATGATTTACAAATTAACCGTGGAACCGACAACCATTGTCATTTCATCAGTGATGAAATTTCTCTCAGGGCTACTTTGGCTGGAAAGGAACTTCAGTGGATGTTATTCATATGTGTAACAGTGGTAGGGAGACGTCCAAAGACATTCACACTTATCCCGCCCCATTAATAGCGAAAGGGAAACACAAACCCTTTAGATAAATTATCTTATTTTTCTTAGAGTCCTCTGTTTGGAATAATATGTATTTATTGAGATGATTTGACATTAGTCAAAAGTAAATGGGAGTAATGTCAAGAATTTCCCCATTTTTTTCATTTATCAGTGTGTTTCTTTGAAGCACATTAACTGATTAATCTAATATTAATGATATACTATTACCAGTTATTTATTAGGCCTAATATAGAAGTGAATAACTTTTTATGGATAAGAGAAAGCTCATAAGAATGTCCTGTTGAGTGTTATAATATGCCCTTAGGGTCAAGATGGAGTATCTATGCTACTTAAATTTTCAATATAAGCTTTTGTTCCAGTAGTCAAAATGTAGTCCTCTAAAACTATTCCCAGGTGCTTACTAAAAGCTTTGGAAGGAAGCAATAGGGTGCTTAGGTATGGGAACACTAAGCTGGTAACAGGTCTGCTCACATCCCTCGAAGGACAGATAGGTGGGCCCAGAAACAAGGTTATGGAGTCTGAAAGGCAGACAAACATGAACACCTCAATCTATTTTTGTATTAGTTTCCTGTTGCTGTCATAAAACATTTATTTTAAATATAGTTGCTTGAGTCACATAAACTTACTATCTCGCAATTCTGGATGTTGGAAATCAAAATGGATCTCAGTGGACTGCTCAAGGTCAGCAGGTCTGGGTTCCCTCTGGAGGGACTGGAGGAAGCTAGTTCCTTACCTTTTCTAGCTTCTAGAGGTTGTCTGCATGTCTCGGCACATCCTCACCTTCCTGCCTTCACAGCCAGTGATCACACAGCTCTGGCCTCACTTTCTGCCTCTCCGTCCCCTTCCTTCTTGTACTTTCTTTGAATCTGGTTCCTCCACCTTCTTTCACTCACAGAGTCTCTGAGGATGACACTGGGTCCAGCTGGGGAACGTGGAATAATTTCCTCAACTCAAGACTCTTTAACATAATCACATTGGCAAAGTTACTATATATACATAAATTAACATATTCTCAGGTTCCGGGGATTGAGATTTGGGTTCCCGGGGAAGGCCATTATTTTGCTTACTGTACCTTTCAACAAATTTACCATCTGATTACATCCACCAAAGTTGGTTTCAGATGTCTGCAATCAAATTGATAGAAACACCAAGCTTTCTTTCAAAAGTGTGTCCAGTGGAACCAACCACCACCCAGATCTACTGAGCAAGATTGTCTGAAAGTGAACCAGGGAATCTACATTTTTGACCAAGTGATTTCGGTGCACAGTAAATATC
The DNA here is from genome assembly GCA_004026905.1 of Hystrix cristata. Taxonomy (NCBI): domain Eukaryota; kingdom Metazoa; phylum Chordata; class Mammalia; order Rodentia; family Hystricidae; genus Hystrix; species Hystrix cristata. Next base: position 14,569 of record PVJO010013062.1, on the reverse strand, counting down.
TGGATGCTCGATTTTACTGTAGCATTTACATAAGAATAATTTTAGAGCCTCATTTCTTTCAAAAATATGCCTGTAATTTGTATTCCCCATGTAAATTAGGAAAGGTTAGGAGGCAGTATGAATCAGTGCAAAAAGCAGGAGATTTAGAACAAAATTTCATTTTGAATTATGTTCTCGTCCTTTTCAACCTAGATTGTTATCTCTGCCCATTCACACTTAGGATTAATTAAATCTTTTTCCTTCTAACCAGTTGTTTTCTCATCCACAATATGGGATGACACCATCTACTTCAAAATAAAAATTCACCTATTGAATTTTTAGGTGAAATAAAAATTTGTAAATTAAGCAATAATATCTAGAATTTAATAATTATGAAAAAAAACAGGTCCTTACAAAATGCAGCTCAATGTGTACATCCATAAAAATAGTTTTCCCACTAACTTAATGTACCTTAGTTAATATGTCTTTTGCCCTCTTGGACTTACATTTTCTAATTTCCCTTTAGTTGGAACAGAGCTGCAGAGATGATTTCAGCCCCTCCTTCCTGTCCAGATGTCTTTCCTCTCTGTAGTCTTACGTCTGCAACTTCTGCATGTAGGCTCTGTTGGCTGTTGGTTTTTGTTCGGGTCTTTGATGAAGGAGCTGTGGCATGTTAATCTCTGTAATGCGTTATTCTGTGGACTTTCCTACTCAGTTTCTCTTTCATCTGGACCTCCTTTAGCCTTCAAAGGCACCATTCAGGGCCAAACTTGAGGTGGATTTAAGGCCTGGAATAAATCACATTGGGGGCCCCTTCCTTTCTGGGTAAAAGGAGAGGCGATAAGATATAAAGAGGAGGGAGGGGTCCCAGAGCTCGGGAGGCAGGCGCACAGGAGAAGGCGTGTGTATCCCAGGTGCCTGGCTCTGCACTCTCCAAAATCTGTGAGACGGCTGTAGTGTTTGAGACTCGAAACTGTGTAGTTAAGTATTTTAATGGACAATAAATTAATATCATAGGACTTCTAATAGCATTTCTAGAAAACTATCAGTCCTTTTCACATTTTTCTCCAAAAATTATTTCATAGTAAATAATAAATTTTCACTACCAAAAAACCCTGAAATATACATTTATAGCTGGCATTGGATGAGCTTATTTTTATAAAGTGTAGCTGAACTATATATTAGCACTGAAGAAGGGACCCAATTACATTGCAATGATGCATCCAGCAAAATAAATAAAACATCAAGTCAAAAAGCTGTATTTTGATGAACATAGACATAAAATTAAATGTGTTAGTTTTTATGAATGATTTCTCCTCTACTTGAAATTATCAATTACTCTGTGTGCTTCGAAAAATGAATTTTCCATTTTCTTTGGAATATCTGTACACATATATCTGAGTGTTCTTGTCTACACTCAGGAATAGGTACACCATGCAGGAGGGTGGCACAGCAGTTCTCTGTGGAGTGTTCAGGTTTGATTTAGAAAACTAAGTATCAGTTATACCACAAAAACTTAATTTACCTACGTATTTCATAAATTACCTACTAATTCATTTGAACAATACGTAACTAAAGTTAATCTCCTTTTTCCTCTTATAACAAACATTCTAATCAAACTTCTTAAAAATCAACCTACCCTCACTCCCCAAACGATTGTCTGGTCAGAATTAGCAGGTGCTTTGTTTAGCCAGAATCTATAGAAATATTCAATTTACCCTCCTTAATTAACACACTTCCGCATGAGGAGTGACTGAAATATTTACAACATGGTTCCTGTGATTTTAAACATAGTTCCTCAATATCTTCCTCTTTGAAAATAAATCGTAGTTTATCCATTTCTACTTCTTAAAAGGGGAAAAAAAACTCTTTCCTAAGACAGTTTCAAAAATTGAAAATAAGCCTATTAAATTGTAGATTCTTTATAGATAATATAAATGGCAATGCTTCATGCTTTGAGCATTCTATCTCCTTTCACATACTTCTTTCTTCTATTACTAATTTTAGAAAAATAAGCAAAGACAAGATGCCATTGAAAACACAGCACATTTTTTCTTCAGCTGATATTGTCTTGTTTCCTTCTAAAATTAATATCAAGTACTGCCCTATACCCAACATACTATTATACACTGAGAAAGACACAAACATATCTCAAGTGTGTTTCTTGTTCTTGGAAAACAAAACCTAATTTCCTTCTCTGTTTTACCTACTGATTCCCTTGTAAGGCTCAAGAACTGATACATACCCGAAGGTAGTAGGGAACTTGTTCCAGATGGGACAGGGGAACTGTGGCATTCTTCTTCTCCTGATTGTGACACTCCTAAGGGGTGGGTCTCATCCTGCAATGTGCTGTTTTCCGGAAATGTAAATTTGAATCCTGAGTTTCCAGACCTGACTGAGGATTCACCTTCCTAGTGAACACGAGCAGAGATTCTTAAGGGAGTAGATTCTGTTGGCACAAAGACGGTTTAGAGAAGAAGAGAAAGGGGTCTGAAAGGATAGGACAGCTCCACTGTATCTCCCCACACTGAAGGAGCAGAAACAAGGTGGGTGCACCTGTTGGAAATGTCTTTTCTTACTGAAGAGGAGAGACATTGGGAGAGAGAGATTAGTTCAGTACCACCCTCATGAGAGCAATCAATTGGCAGCTATTTTCAGTGAATGCAGCAGATGTTGGTAGAGAACTAAGTGGTGATGGTGATGGAGGATGGGGAGTGGTCCCCAGGGGAGGGGACTGAGTAAGAGGAGGAGGCTCTGACGAGGGTACCAGGAAGTGGACGGCTGCATCACTGTCTGTCTTCTCATTACTGCTGCCTTTGAGGCTAATGAGTTTGTTTGAAGTTATATTTTAGCATTAATTTTACCTAAAAATGCATTGTTTGGTTGGCAACCATGAATTTTCAGTTTTACATAGATGTGAAGGGTTCACTCTATGAGAGAATTTTATGCCTGAAGTTGAAACAATCGTTGACAGACAGGTACACTCACCCATCAAATGGATTGTAAATGCGGTCTGTCATTCCAATTCCTTTTTAAATTTTACACAGACACATGAGTTTATACTTTTTCTTACAACAGGTTCAGTTTTAAGAGATAGAAACAAATTTGTCAACGTCTTCTGAATGAAAAATTGAAAATGGTTCACTTTTAACAAAATGATGTAAAGGAAACATGAAGGAAAGCCGAAATATGAAAATACACTGTGATTGCAGTTGTCAAAGAAAAAAATTAAAATGTTGAAAAATACAACAGCCTTCTTGAGATTTGAGATCCACATGATGAATCCTGGATTTCCGAGTCAAGGAAACAGCCTTCGTGCTAGCAGCAAATAACCGGTTTTTCTGTTATTTGTTGAGCAAATTACTGGGAGCTGAAAAATAAAACGCATAAAAAATTGCCTTCTAGCTGACTTGTTCTGCAGTGTTCAGTGGATGTAAGAGGTAAAGGCTGTTTCTGGCAAGAAATAAGAGAATTTCAGGGGGTTAAAAAAAATCCTGCCACCCACTGCGGCCTACTAAATGAATATTAAGATATTGGCTGTGGCACCTGGGTTTTACTCAAAATGGGGGAGAAAAAACTGAACCCTGGCAGATTAAAGCAACAGTCATGCTGAAAATGTAAATACACATACAGAGACGGGCATGCATGGTATATAATTTTTTGCATTTGTTTCTCTTCGGGCAAATTGAAGTGTGCACTTCCCTACTAATTACCCTTATCCTGTGTCCCAGAGAGTCAACCTCCCTCTCGATAGCTTGCAGGTGACTTATATATATATTTTTTTCTCCGACTAGTTCTGTTCTGTGTTTAAACCACAAAGGCAGATAACCCATTTGTATCAAATTATGCATAACGGTTTGGGGAGTGGGTTGTATACTTCTGTGAAAGCCAAAAAAGCAGACCTATTTCATTTCATTACCAACACCATTTTCAGTTCTGGGACTAAAAGCTTTTGTAGTTTTCGAAGATAATTTTTCTCGATTTCATTTGCCTAGTTGTGAAGAATTCAAATCAGTAAACCTCAAAGAGTTTTAAGGCATCTGTAGAAAGTACAAATCCCAAGTACATTATCGTTCCCTTGTATTTAGAGGAATAGAGAAGAGCAAAAGTAACCAAACAAAAATAACCAAACACACAGAAAAAGACCAAAACTTCATATAACAACAAAAATCACAATATGTGAAACACTGAAATCATCTTGCAAATGGTGAATTCTTTTTCCCCTTTCAGTTGGCAGAATGACCTGAAAGGTTACAGGTATGTGTGGTGAAATTGTGTTGTCGTTGTCTTCTCCTTCAGGAAATAAATATATTTAGGAAATATATTTTGCTTTGCCCAGAAACCAGTGAAAGATGCCTGTCATTGGTTACTGGGCAGACAAAATGGGGCAATATCATCTACTGCAGTAAACTAATTTAAAGGGGAAATAAGATATTTATGTGACCTATTACATCATATATACAATATTTATCCTGGGCCTCAACTAGGATAAGCATTGGGTACACTGCAGATAGTTTAGGCTTTATGGGTTTATATACACACTCTGAGGGCTAAAATCTTATCTTGAAGGAAAACAAGTGTGTGCCTAGAAGTGCAAAGCTTTGCACTGTCAGCTTATAAACTCGGCACAGACTTTGTCTAACATTTTGTGTGTTATAAAACTGGCTGGGTCATAAGTGAAGGGGACAGGCAGCTTGCACTTTGGTCTAAACCTGCTAGAGATACGTTGCTGGCACTCAGTCCTACCTGCGTCTGATAACCTTATGGGTCAACTGGCAAACGTTACAGCACTACTCACCCAGGTGTGGTACATATTGACCTCAAACCCAAGAGATGATTACAGAGTAATAACAGGCACAAGAGGCATTGATGGACCCTTTAATTTGATATCCTGTATGATTTGATCCCCAGAAACGTAAAAGACCAAAATCTTCTGTTTTCTTGAATTTTATTTCTTACCTTCATAAATGTGTCTAAAACACCAGTTTATTCCTGTTTTTCAAATACAACTCACATGATAAATTCAATGATGTGAACTTCTATGAAGTTCCCTATGAATTTGACAGAGCCCATAACAAGAGAACTGAGATAATCCAGAGGCATAATAATGAAAAGTTACCTTCCTTCCAAATGACGGCAAAACAGACCAAGAGAAATGAGCACACTTCAGATCCACACGCGCATGCCAAGTATCAGGGTTTTATTCATTTGGAGCATGAGCTGCAATTGAAGAGTCTATCTGATTGTGGCCCTCTGATAGTCACTAAAACTTATCTACTTCTGGACCAGCTGAGCCAAACTGGAAAGAATGTGATTGTGATGGGAACCTCTGCCTTTGCAAAGTTCCATCTTTGATGGGAGTGCAATTATTCTTATGTAATTTGACATGTAAAGGAAGTTCCAGAGACTTCTAAAAGGCCTTTTTTTCCTCCTAAAACAGCCTGCGATCTTGGGAACTAAAGTATAACTCTTTCAGTTGCTAAGAATATATTTCTACCATGCAGTCAAGATCCTAGAATGTAAACATCTGATTTTAAAAAATATTTTAATTTTATTGGGCCTATTATGCTATGAGTTCTGGTGTTGTTCGATACTGTCTTTATAAGATTGCATCAGTGGATATTTGGATGTCAGGATCTATAAACCTAGAGTTTGATGAAAGGATGGAACCTTACACCAAATCAAAAACAAAACAAAGAAAAAAACCCTCCATTTTCTGGATACGTTCCTTTCTCTATCCTGATGGAAGATTTATATAACTAGAACATTTTTTAATTACAGTAGCTTCTTCCTTCAGGTTACGAGATCTATTTTTAAAAGTTTATAGGTCCAAGTCAGTGAAGTAATTTAAAAATATATATTGGAGATAATGTCAGTAAACTATGCATACTAAAATTATTAAATAACATTGTCTTTCTCGATTATTTCTTTTGGCACTAATGATAGTCACCAGAAAGACCCCAGTGTTACCTTTTACACCAAATCCATTTGAAACACACTAGGAAAAAGAGTGTAAATAGTTCTAAAATTCATTTTAGTACCTGGTAGGTAAAAATATCCATGATTTTCTGAAGATTCCTCTATCTCCTCTCTTAAGGAAGAAGTTTTATGGAACAACAGTATTGATAATTATAACAGTTACTTTGTCAAGGTTACCAGACCTCTTCTTTATTTGCACATCTTCTTTACTTTAGATGGTAGCTACTATTTGATAGAATATAGAAGAAGAAAGCAAGAAACTATGAGAAATTGTAACAATTGAGTGAATTTTGCTTGTGGGTTATGTTGAGGTCCATGAAACGACTTATAAATCGAAATCGAGTGAAAAATTACAAGTCTCCACTGCAGTCATTTATAAAAGTTAGATAGAACCTTGGTGTTATGCCCAAGGTTTATAATCGTGATTATATTTGTATGTACAGCCTTTTAAGGGCTGGCAAATAACTTTCCCGGTCTCACTATCCCTGTTACCAGGGTGGCCTGCTGGCTCTCACGGCCTCCACAGGGCTCACCCCAGAAAGTCTCTCTGCTTTTTGTGAGATTACTTCATTCCCATTCTGCCAGGGAGACCATTTCAACCTCTTATTCCTTTACCAACTACTAAAATAGTTAGAAATCTCTGTACTCTCCCGACTTACTGTATTCCAAAAAGTTTTGGTTTAGGAAGTAACTTGGGGAACCTTATTGGGGCCATAATTATTGATTGAGTGAAAAAGTGAGGAAGAAATTTCACCTAATTATTCTGTTTGATAGTTTCTTGATTCCTTCTTCTACATTCTACCAAATGATGTTTGTCATCTCAGTGTTGTAGTGAGTCACTATGGAGCCCAAGTTTGAATTGCTGAAATTCACACATGACTTCCAGAATCTTTGCTAATCACACCCATACTAATAAAGTCAATTTGATTTAAAAATTATGTTCCTCTCTATTTTACCAAATATACCCAGGATCTAGCTTGACATGTTCACCGGCATCTTACAAATTCAATGAACAAAGTCCACTAACTCTTTAAATATTGTACACCTTTGATTCCAGGATAAACCGAAACCTGATTCGTCATAGAAACAGAGACAAAAAGGGTGAGAGGGGGACTTGCACAGAAGATCCAAGTTTCGTTGCAGGGTAGATCTTTCAAATGAAGGGGTAATAAACCCCTCCAATCCAGGAGACAGATCTTTGGATCTCAACCCTGCTTTGAGGGTGCTTGGGCCCTGGAGTATTGAAACCCCCATGGCACCCCCGCAGCATCCTGTTCTTTTTCTTGCTGTTTTAACTTTTCCAGAAACTATCAGGAAAGACTGTGATCTTAACTCATTATATAATGCAGCAATAAGCATCCTTGAATTTTTATGTTTAGCTTATTATTATCTTCATTCTGTAGCTGCTAACAGTGTGGAATTCTTTATCACAATCCTGGACGTTTCCTGGGTTACTCTTCCTACAATTTTACCCTTACTTGAGGATCGTTCTTTGTTATTGTTTCTGCTTTTCATTTTTAAGGTGTGTAGAGGGCTTCACAGAAGGACAGTGACGCCTCTCAAAGTTGAAGGTTCCTCCTGCTCTTGTATAGCAGCAGCCTGTCGCTTCCCTCAGACCAGCCCTTTCAGTGAGCATTTAATTTCAGGCACTTAATTTCAGGCTAAGATCAGTGAGATCTTAGATTTCTGTTTCTCTTCCCTGAATAACAGGCTACCCAATTTCCTTCAAGGTTTCTTGCTGGCAATCCGCTTCCTGTGCCAGTTTATATACCAGACAGGGTTTTACAATGAAGAAATAAAACAACAGATGTCTGCTGATTTTATCAGTGAAGGACTCCTTAGAAGATCCATAGATAAGTCGCAGAATCCATGAAAGGGGGAAGAATCAACCTCAGATACTGAGAAAAAGAATGGAGGTACTAGACAGGAAGGAACGGGCTCCTGCTAGCTTATGTGTGACTTCCCCAGTTCAGCAGTGACACACTGGAATGATTTGTCACCTTACTGGATGGCTATAACACCAGCTAAGCATTAAGGTTAAACCATACAAGCAGCCTGGTTGTGTGGCCACCATCTCCACCACCCATCTCAGAAACTGCCCTTCTACCATGACCACTGATCAGGAAATTATGTACCATGACCCCACTTCCAAAACTCTAAATAATCTCCAAGTCTCTTTTGGTCATTAGCTGCAGATTCAGCATTTATATCCAAATCATCTGATTTGGATATAAATGTTTTGGGAGGACTTTGCCTACCACTGCTAAGAGCCAAGTGTCAGTTTATATTGGTTTTTAAGCTTTTCTTATCGGAGGCCCAGATATTGGCTCCCATTTGGAATTTCATGAGGCTGGACAGAGAAAGAAAAAGGACAAGGAGAACAGGGAAGAGAGGGAGAAGGAGGAGGAGGGGGAGGAAAGAAATTCTATTATAAGGGTAAATAAACATTAAGAAGGGTTAGAATGGCAAATCAAAAAAAAATATTCAAATTGTATAAAATCATGTAAGAGTTTGGTGTGTGAAAACGAATCAGAATGAAGAAAAGCTTGGTTTTGTTTTGCTGGTTTTTGTTTCCTTTTGGTACTGAGGATTGAACCCAGGCCTTCCTGTTACGCTTCATAGCCAGCATATTTTAAATTTTTTTCTAATTTTGAAACGGGATCTCCCTAAGTCCCCAAGTTGCCAGACTAGATTCCAACCTGTGATCTTCCTTGCTCAGTCTCCCAGAGTGCTGTTTGCAGACGTGTGTCACCACACCTGGCTGAGAGGAAGGTCTGAACCCACTTTTTTGGGCAGTTGTGGGATGGTCAACACACTTATTCTATACCTGATTAGTGAGCAGAAGGAGGAGCTCACCCTGCATTTACCACCCAAAACAAATTCCTTAAAGAATTAGAATATGAGCTGCTCAGTCCAGATATCACTGATTCAGGTCCATTTATTTTTGCAGTATTCGATAATGCTATTTTCAATGGATAGTGTTTAAATTTTAAAGAAAAAATAAAGTAAAAGAAATGTTCAGTTCTTTGTATATTCGAGATGTTAGTCCTTTGTCAGAGGAATAGCTCGCAAAAATTTTTTCCCACTCTGTGGGTTGTCTCTTCACTCTGTTGGTAGTTTCTTTTGCTGTGCAAAAACTTTTTAATAAGATCAGGTCCCAGTTGTTGATTCTTTGTGATATTTTCTGGGCAATTGGGGATTTGTTCATAAAGTCGTTGCCTACACCTATGTCTTCAAGAGTAAATCGGACACACGTGTTTAAATACCGCATTGTTTCTCTGGTGTGAGAGACTGAAAGTGTAAATGCAGACTGAAATGTATTATATTGGGAGAGGGAAGAAAATGTCCAAATGGGAAAGGGAAGAAGGGAGGGAGAGGGGGGAAGGAACAGAGGGAGAAGAGAAATAATAAATAGAAGAAAAAATGGAAACAAAGCTTTTGTAAATGTGCAGGGAGGAGGGGGTGAGGGGAGGGGAGGGGAACAGGAAAAGAGAAGCAGCAAGATATATCATGTACAGGTACAAATCCCCTGTGAGGAATGTTATCACTATGTACATCTAGAATGTACCATTAAAATAAATTTAAAAAATATTCAATAGGAAATAATTTTTCTGAAACATTTGAACCTGAATTTATGATTACTGTCAGAGAAAATCCTAAAGATTTGATGATCAGCTTGAAAAGCTTGGCTATTAGTTCCATGGAAACTAGTTTGTACTGGTTGGTGCAATACCTATGTTACCTTCTTTGACATTTTGTTATCGCATTGTGGTAGAGCACTAGATAGAAAACAAAAAGCTATTGAAATCCTTTCTCTGCTTTCTGATTTTCTAATTAGATTTCCTGGAGTTTTTAAACTACTGGTCAGTCTGGATGAACTGTGGGTCATGAGAAATAACCTCACTAAGTGGTTTAGCTTTTACGTGATAAATTGAAGTATAATAGTGACTGGCATAAATAACATTTTCAACAACTCGGAAAAAATATGTATGCTTTAATCTCTGAATAAACTATTTCTAAGACATATTATGTTATTGGCCTCTTAACAAAAATCCCATACATAGTCACAATGAAAAATCTATTATCTAAATATATATATATATGTGCTTATATATTAGATATATATCTAAATGTATATATCATTATATACAGAAAACTGACAATTTAAAAATCACATCAAGATAAGAAATACCATTTATTCACTTTCAACAAACACTCTTCAATCATGAAGTCAGAAGATAAATTCTTGGAATAAAAATGACTTAATTACTTCAAATCTTAAATTTTTCTGCTCTGCCAGTTTTACAGTGAGAGTCTAATAATCCTCATTCAACATTTTCAGTCATAGAGCCTAGGGAAAGGAAGATTGCTCGATTATTTTTTAGACATGCATGTAGACATTCATTAAATCTTTTTGTTAGCACACCACTACGTTCTCCATTGTTGACCCGCTTACATCTGAGAGATGTAGGTAAATTTTATTATAAACTGATTCTAACCTCTGCATGGGAAGAACAAAGGTATATAAATAGCTGTTCTTTAGTTGTCTCTTCTACTAATCTCCACAAGGATGTACATTTATCATTATACATTTTTTTGTGCGTTATTAAGTGAAATAGTGGCAAGAAATCCAAGACATAAAATACATAGCAGAGCCATTTGTGGGCCAATAGAAAAGGCCACTTTTGTATCAAATTCTAACAGCTTTAGTGCCTATAACACCAGAGTCAACTTTGGAAGAGTTGCATATAGTCAGGCTGAATTAAAAGTTGTAAATATCAAAGTGGAGCTCATCACCCAATAAATACAGATAATCAATCAACCAGTTCATCTGTTGTACTTGTACAGACCCATGAGCACACATTTGAGGGTTTTTCTTTGTTGTAAACAAAGATTCAGAACAGCTCCTGGATGTGGCAAAAATACTATTGATGGCAGCAAAAATATGCTAAATATTTTTCTCTATTAATCAGGAAGGTAATTATACATCTTAAAGCATTTGGTATGAACATGGTTTAATTTCTATTAGGCTCAACCTTGCAGAACAATTTTGATGCTTTCCCTTGTTTGCTGGGGAAATACAAATCCACTTTGCTCTTCTATCGAAGTGCAAAATATCTGTTTTAGAATGATTATGTGGGCAAAAATATATTCAAAGATGCAAAATATAGGCATGAAGTTTGAGTTTAGTAAACTTCTCACAAAAATAAATGAAGCACAGAGGAAGTGAAGATTTGTTCACAGGAGATGTGCCGGTTAATCTTAGTCAGCTTCACTGGGTCAGAAGACTTCTGGAGCAGCCATCGGATGCTGGGGTTACACGGCTAGGAGGTGTGGCCGCGTGGAGAATGAGGGTCCCAGGTGGTGGGACTTTGGGAATGTGTCTCTCACGGGCACTGTCCCTCTCTGTACTGCTTCCTGTGCACAATGAAGCCAGCACCTTGCCTCCACCACGCCCATCCCCCATGATCTTCTGCAGTCAGTGTCTCAGACACACAGCAGTGGAAGCCACTGCCTGAATTATTGAAACCTCTGAGGCCATGAGCCCAAACAAACTTCTCCTTTAAATTGTGGGGTGTCTGGTATTGTGTGCTTGCAATGGCAAAGCTGGCCAACACAGGAGAGTTCATTTCTAGTACTTAGAATAAATTGTATTGATTTATTTCCTTCCCGAAAATGTATATTTTGAAATTTTACCTTTATAGTTTCTCATTTGGACATTTTTAAGGCATTCTTATCAAAGACTTCTCTTCCTCAGTTTTGAGAATTTTACCGACATCTTTAGTTGACCTATAGACTATCACAAAGTATGTGTTTCTTAATTGCTGACATAACATTTAGTGAGCAAAATAAAAGATAATCAGAAGATAATAGGTGATTCTGATGACAGAGAGGGCTCTGGATTACAGACTAGAGGATCGTATTGACCTAAAGTTTTACACTGATAATTTGGCATGAGCGATGTTTCTCATGTACAACCAGAAGAGATGTGTTTCTGATAACTGTCTCTAGGTGAATCTCATTTACCTAGTGGAACAGTTTTTAGGATCACCACTGGCTTTCTCTGGCCATGACTCACTTATGAGTAGTGGGCAAGGAGTTCCACCTGCAGGTCTCGAATTCTGTCTCTAAGGTCTCAATGAGTTAACAGGAGAGGCGGGGATCCCTGGTTAGTCCGTCCTGTGGACTTCTGATATGTTGTGGTGATGTGTTGCCTCAGAGGTATTAATGACAATACATAGTGCCATCAGTAAGAACGTACAGTCCCTTAAGATATAAAGAAAAATAATAGGTTCTGGTGTAGTTCTTGGATTTATTATTATTATTATTATTATTATTATTATTATTATTATTATTATTATTATTATTATTATTATATATTGTGAGACAGGGTCTTGCTATGTTCAAATTGGCCGTGAACTTACTGCATTGCTCAGGCTGGCCACAAACTCCCAGTGATCCTCCTGCTTCATCCTCCTACAGGCTAAGATTGCAGCCTTGTGCCACCACACATGTCTGCATTCTTACTCTCTCCTTCCTTTTTTTTTTTTTTGCATGTCTGTGTGTGTGTGTGTACAATAATCTGAGTCACAGCCTATGAGGCAAGTTTATGTTATTGAATACATGGTTCTGTAAATTCACAGTCGTTCTCCTTATATTTAGTACATACTCCATAACTAGAGTGCATAATTTAGTGAATGCTCCATAATTATTGGATATTTCTGGTTGTCAATAAATACATGAAGACAAATGGGAATGCTAGTTATTGCTTACGTTCCAAGATGACTTGTTTCTATTATTCATGCAGAAAAGGAGATGAATAGTAATCTCTGGTAATATAAATAAATTTTACTTGATATATCATATTCCTCTGAAAATATCATTCATATTATTAATGATAATGACTAATATTTAATGAATGGTTAATATGTCAAACAGGACAGTGTTTTTTATGTAATATAAGATATAACAATGGTTATCTCTGTGTGGTGATAGTATAAATAATTTCCCTTGCACACATTTGTATTATAGAATGAATATGTTTTACTCCATTAAAAAGAAAAAAAGAGTTTTTTCACAGTCATTCTAACTACGCGGGGACACATGAGACCTGTGAGCTGGAGTTCTCTACATGATGCGATACTGAATACCTGCTGTATTCTAGCCACAGATGGTATCATTCAGTGGTGTTTAAAATGGTTTCTCTTCATAAATCCTGTAAAGCACATAAAGATCCTTTCATAGGGGACATAGTTGTGTGTTACTCTCTATGGTGGGTGTTAATATACACATTTATTTTGCTAGGAAATGAAACATTTTTTCAAGGATGTGTGACTGAATAATTTATTATGTGGATGAGTATTGCTTGTATATTATATTCTTTTTCTTTCTTAAATTTACCGAAGTATGAAAAGTAAATTCCAGCTCTTAAATCATTTGTGAGTCATACAGCATAGCATTATGGCAAATTCAAATTGTGTTTATCATATAAGGAAGAAAAGAAAAAATGGAAATAAAAATAAATTCGCAAAAATTTCAAATGAATTAAGGTAGTGATAAAATAATTTTCTAAGTAGAAATTTCCTGACTTTGGTTAAAGTAGATGGGCATGAAGGGAAAGGAGTAGAAGACAGACAATGACAAAATGTGGAATTGTTATAATTAACCTAGCACTAAAAATGAGTTGTAAAATAGACCTTTGAGTCAGAATATCATTTTGCTCACTGTGAAAATGGAGAAACTAGATTCCAGCAGAAAAAATTTTCATTAGAAGCAAAATTTTCCTCTAGATCTTTAAATATGTATCTATGCAGAAAAGCATAAATTTCTAATACTGTAAATAAGAAGGATGATTTGTCATCAGGGACTTATTTATTTATTTATTTATTGTAGAGTGTAACTAGAGAGATAAAAATGAGTGATTTAACTCTAGCATATGCCTACACATTGTAAGTAGTCCCTCAAGTCATCAATCTGTAAAAATCCTGGTTCATTAAAAATCTTAGCAATTTAAAGAAGCAGAAAAAATGAGTTAATTTAACATAATAAATCCTACTGAATATACATAGCAGGAAATATTTTTAAGGTATCATTTATTTAAAAATTATGTGTGTTCAAAATATATTTTCATGCATTATTCATACTATGTATATTTATATATAAATATATAAAGATTGAATATATTTTCATACATTATTCATGCTACATATAATTATATATAACGATAAGTCAATAGCTGTAGTTGTATGTGAATGTATGTCATGTATATATTAATGTACACTTTAAATGTTATATGAGCATATTCTAATGTTAGAAGTGGTTAAAATGTTTTGAATTCAGTTATTGGGCCTGTTCTGTTATTCCTGATCAATTCCTCCTACTCCATTTTCCTCAAAGTGCTTATCACTTTCAGAAGGCTTTAATTCTTCATTTGAGAGTTGACTTGTCCTCTGTCTCCCTTCAACTGAAATGCCAGCTCCCAAAGAACGTCATTTGCTAGCAAATCACCAGTCTGAATGATAAGATCAGGAACACAGTGGACACTGTATAGATACTAGCTGAATAAATAAATATGTGATTGGCTTTCAATGCATGAACAGTAATTTGGAAC
>PVJO010013061.1:0-53165 GCA_004026905.1 Hystrix cristata | reverse complement strand
GTGCGCTCGTGGGTTTCGCAGACATCACAGCCCTCGGTTTGAGTAAGTCGGTGGCTCCTTCTCTTGTCCTTTTGCCTCGGTGGTGTGAAAGGAGGAGGCCCACATGGCAGGGTCCTTGGCCAGCTGTATCTCTGTGTGGCAGCTGCTGCACTTTCTGAAGAACCCTGAGATCTCTCGTGTGACAGGTTCGTTGTCCGTGGGGCACGGTCGTGATCACTTGGATGATTGAGTGCCGTGCCTGGATTCGCGCAGCTTGGTTTAGCTGAGCTTCAGCCAGCTCACCCTAAAGTGGACTGCGGCCTGTCCCCGGCTGTCCCCGCAGTCTGCCTCTGTAGAGCTGACTACCTAGATCTGAGTGGACGCTGTGGATTTAGGGGCTGGGGTTTGGAGCAGGCCTGGCCAGGTCAGCTTAGCTCTGTTCTGTGGTGTCCGGGCCTCCTCTGAAGCCTCGTGACTCCTGCCTGGGGCCTGGGCTGGGGTGGCCTGCAGACGCGCTCCTGCAGACCCGGGCAGCGGAGTGCAGCTCGTGATCTCTCCTTGGGCCTTGGGTTTCTGACAGCAAGGGAGCTGGGAGCTACTGTGAGGGCCAACGAGCCTTCCAAAAGAGACAGGTCGGCGCCGCGTGACTTTTTATGACCCAGCCTAGAAGTTCTGTTGCTTTCTGCCCACCTTCCTGGTGCCGCGAGCTAGCAGAAGTCGGCTCGGGTTCAAGCAGCCGAGAAGGGGAGTGTAGACCCACCTCCCGTGGGGAGGCCAGTTGAAGCCCTCACTGCGGGTTCTGTGTTACCGCCACCTGGAATTGCGTCCCCATCATCGGACAGGGCAGAGCCCCCTGATGACGACTTCCACCTACGGCAAAGCGAGTCAGGTCGCCTCTATCTTAGAAGAGTGAGAGCAACCGCGTCACTGTGTGACCGCAGGCCTGTGTCTCAATCTTTATTTGTAAAAATGGAAATTTGAATTTCACGAAATTATTATTATAAAATATTCTTCTTTTAAAATACACATTTAAAGCTGTAAGAATCACTCTTAGCCCATGGTCTACACACAAACAGGAAGTGGTGCTGCACATGGTGGCACACGCCTGTAGTCCCAGCACTCGGGAGGCTGAGGCAGGAGGATCACCGTGACGTGTGAGGCAGCCTGGGCCACATAGTGAGTTCAAGGCCAGTCTGCACTACCTAGTGAGAGACCTTGTTTCAAAAAAAGAAACAGGCAGCAGATCAGATTAGAACTTTTGAAGTTAGAATTCATCAGATGTATAAAAGAAACCCTTGGCTATTTCTCAAGTGGAGTGGAACATTAAGAGCGTGAGTTATGAACAACAGAAATGGTTCCAAGTTTCTTGTTTATTTTAAGGTGAATTGGTGAAGATATAATTTTAGAAGTCCTGTTCTTTCAAGTGTCTCTCGTCTTCGTTCTGTTCCAGACCATCAACCTATTCACACTTCTAGGTGGAAATCATTGAGATTTATTTTTACCAGAACTGAGGACCTAAAAAAGAAAATGAAACCTGGTTCCTGCTGGAATCCCCAGAAGAACATATTGTAGTATATTTTTAAAATAAATACCCTGGGCCGGGGCTGCAGCTCAGTGGTAGAGCACTTGCCCGGCATGTGCCAGCCCTGGGGTTGACCCCTGGCACTGTAAGTAAATAGCTAAATAAAGAAATAGCCTGTATTTTAAAGAGGTTGTTGATCATAAGACCAAAAGATGAGGTTAACAACTTTCAGGAGTGAGTTCTTTTTTGTTTATTAATTATTAAATATTCTCTGTATATCCAGAATGCCCAGTGGTGTAGTAGATGCCAAAGCGGGTCAGCTGTTAGGCTCCGTGATCCACTTATCCACTTACCTTGCAGAAGCCCTGCCTAAGAGGACTCGAGGCCTTAGAGACATCTAGATCTACACCAGAACAAGGAAAGCCATTAAAGCAAGCCGTAGGAAGCCGGAGATAAGGGACACCGAGAATGTAGATTAGGGTTTCAAGCTGCATCCGCTTCCTTCTCATCCTGCACTGCCCACTGAGTGGGAGAATCCAGGAAAAGGGGCTTGAACACCCAGCAGTACATTTACTGATTGTGAGGGCGTGTGGTAGTCCTATCTCAGTATTTGGACTGCACTTTATTTCATTTTATTTGTTTGTTCGCTTGTTTATTGAAGTGCTGAGAGTTGAACCCCAGGGCCTTTGAACTAAGTTCCATCCCCTTAGTTTTTGAGACAAGGTCTTGCTAAGTCACTAAGTATTCCAGGCTAGGCTCGAACTGTGAACCTCCTGCCTCAGTCTCCCAAAGTGCTGAGATCACAGGTGTGCACCATCACACCCAGCCCAGGCTGTATTTTTAAGAGCTGTAGGCATCCACATAGCATCTTTTACATTCCTTTGGGGAAGAACAACAAAGAACAAGAAAGAAGTTAGTAAATTGAAATTCGTAGACTTTTACTCCATGTTAACATACCATTTTGAATCACCAGGGAATTCAGATAGAGCAGTTTGGAACCTGTTGGCTGAATTACAAACTGGGGTAATTATCTTTGATTTTTTTCTAAATCAGAGTTGCTCAGCTGTGCCATGACCAACATTTTTGGCCCAAATGCTTCTCGGTTCCCGGGAGCTTCCCTGTGTGGTGTCAGATGTTTGGGGACTTCCCAGCCCTCTACTGTCTTTTTGGTACTAGTTTCCACCAAGTCTTGACAAATAAAATTGTCTCCCAACATCAGCCAATGTCTTTTGGCCGGCTGGTCTAAAATAAGATGTGAAATTGAACGGTTTGTACACAGTACTACAGGGACATACTTACATGGCTCCAGGACTAAGAATGCAGGTAGATTCGCTCATCTTCCAGACACAGAATTCCACCCTCGAAAATGCTGAGCTGAACCCCCACAACCCGTTATCGGATTAAACTCTCTTTGGATATTCTTCTATGTATCTGGAACTTGTTCTAAACTTTATAATTTGTGTGATTCTTAGGAAGCCTGAGAACCTCAGTTCTTTGATTAAGACTCTGAAAACACCTAGAATATCCCTAGAAGATGGATAAGATTTAAAAACGGGCTTGAAAATAACAAATGAAGGTGTTCTGATCCGATTCCCCTTTCTCGCCTGGAAGCGATTAGATCGTGCAAGCTGCGTGGTCCTGCAGACACGATTAGTTCTCTCAGCGCGGAGGATGAACAGTGCTACAGAGCAATTAGCTCTAATGCTGTCAGGCATTTCATTTGGGTAACTTTTTGTTTAAGGCGAATGAAAACAGCAGTGTTTTCCTCGGAGGTGTGTAATTAAGCTGTGGGGTTCTGCAGGCAGCAGAGGGGAAAGCAGTATGCTTGCCAGTGTGCATCCCTGACTCCTCCACACACAGCGATGGTGACAGACTGCTCCCTTCACAGCAGTTAGGAAAGATGTTTGTCCCCTGAGAGGTGTGACGGGCCACGGGCGGGTGTGTTTTCTAACTGTACGCTTCATTTCCTGCGGCTGCTGCATTGGCAGTCCCGGCCTGGGACTCACTGGAGGCCTGTGAGTGGGCGTCCCCGCCCTCGGGCTGTGTTGCAGCAGGCGCTGACGGCCCCCGCTTCCTGCATGTACCCCCAGCTCCAAAATCGGTTTTGTCCAGGCGTTTCTCCTCTTGTTTTTCTTCCAGCCGTTATCATTCTGCAACCAGGAGTGTGCACTGTTACGCTGACAGTTAATAACAGTGGGTCTTTGTTTTTCTTTTTCCAGCAAGGACTTTATGGAAAGGTGTCATTCTGTTTGAACTGGGGATGTGTGAGAAGTTCCTAATGTGTCACCATCTGTTATAAACCAGAAGATACTGTTTTACTGCTATCTAATTACTGGGCATTGGGCATTTTTGTTTTGGTTTTTTATTGTACCAGGATGGAACCCAGGCCCTGCACAGTGAAGTACACCCTCAGCTCCCACCTTTTTTAAAACAGGGTCTCAGTAATTCTCTTAAATTGCCCAGGCTAGCCTCCAACTTGGGACTCTCCTGCCTCAGCCTCCCAAAGAGCTGGGATTACATGTGTGTGCCGCCACATCCAGCTACATGGGGCATTTTGAGTCTTAACCCCCATTGTGGAAGAAGACTTGCGTGTGTTTGGGTTTTACTTGAAGTTTAGTGTATGCAGCTTGTGACACCGATTAGTTTACTAGGAAAAGTACAACGAGTTGTAGTGTTGGGTTTGGCATTGATCTTGCTTGCTGTCATCCCACAGCTAGCCAAAAAGATCCGGGAGAAGTTCAACCGGTACCTGGACGTGGTCAGCCGCAACAAGCAAGTGGTGGAAGCATCCTACACGGCGCACCTGACGTCCCCGCTGACCGCCATCCAGGACTGCTGCACGATCCCGCCGTCCATGATGGAGTAAGCTTCCCGCCCTGTGTCCACGGTGCACGGTGCCCAGCGTCCAGCCGCTCGCACTGTCCCGTGCAGAATACCTGTGCCGTGCACGTGCAGTGTGCAGTTTCTTCCTGTTGTGTAAGATAAGCCCTTCACCTTTCACACTTACGGAAGTGTGGCTTGGGGTTCTGCGGTCACGAAGTTGCTGCTTCCTCTCACTTACCTTTTTGGTGCTGTGGCACTCAGGTCCAGGAGGGCCAGCTGTTGTTGAGTACGGAGCCCACTAAGTGCAGACAAGTGTAGAGGCTTTGTTACAAGTCAGCTCCCTTTTGTGGGCCTGGGGGTTGAACCCGGGGCTTTCATGCTGAGCAGCAGCACCAGCCCTTTGCTTTGAGACAGGGTCTCGCTAAGTCACTAAGGTGCCCGGGCTGGGCTAGAATTCCCTGTCCTCCTGCCTCAGCCTTCCAGAGTGCTGGGATTACAGGCGTGTACCACTCTCCTGGCTGTGAGTCAGCTCTAAAGCCAAGATACAGTAGACTCGTGGATATGGAAATTTGCTTACTTTGAGGGAATACTTCTTATCTTTGACAGAATAACACCCAATTCATCTTTCTTATATAGAATATATCATTGGAATTTCTGAAGAAATGTGGTTGGGTAATATTAAAACAGTCAAATATATGCACAGTCAGAGACATTTTTATTTGTTAGCCAAGCAATATCTCTGTCTAGAGGTGTAAGGTCCTCTGATGCTGGAAATGATAGTGGAAAGAACAGTTATCTAGAACAAAGAACTTAAATTTCAGTTTGACTTGGTTTCTGCATAGCTGTGTGTCCTGAACCTAGTTAGTGTGAAATTTTATGCTCTGTTAGTATAGACAATAATCTATTTTACCAGTTTTCTAGAGCTATTTAGGATAAGTAAAAGATCTTAACATGATTTTAAAACTATGCGAGTATAAAAGTGAACTAGTATATGTGTTTGCCTCTTATTGCCCAATAATGTTCTTGAGACTACTCAAGGGATGGATAGAATATAGTTTTTTCATGGTTAATGTGGCTTTTTTCCCACAGCAGGTTTCTGTTTTGGGTCTTAGTTGGTTTCGTAGGTAGCAGAGCATCTTCAAGTCATTATCTTTGCCCGTAGATGTGATGTTAAGTGGAGCCTTTCTGTAGCTTACCTGTCCAGGGCCTGGAACCACTCAGCCCATCTGTTCCCGACCCCAGTGGGAAGCGTGGACAATTGGGGACGAGACTGGCCAGGACTCCTCCCTCCAGCACAAAGCTGCTCGTGGTCTGGCACATCGATGTCTTTGATCCCCAGTCTTCACTTCCAGAGTAGGAATAGTCATTAACACTCCACTCTGTATTGTGAGCATTCAGTGAAATCAAGTGTGAAAATATTTTGTTAACAGTAACACTCTAAACACAGCTGCCTAATATTTCTATACTTCCCCATGAAAGTGAACATTTCGGTTTTACTTGGGAAGCTTCTTTGTAGGAGCCAATTCTTTTTATAGTGAGAGACCAGTAACTAAGTGTGTTTGGCAAACTTCTTATCTAAAAACAAGGGTCCAGTTGGGTTTTGAGCCCAGAGAAGAATCATTTTCAGGACAGGGAGAAAAGATAGTATTTATAATAATAATGCACTTGAGGTAGAATTGGGCTTTTCCCCTTTAAGGGACGTGGCAAATAGTGAGCCTAAAGAGGGCAGAATGTGGTATTGTGGTCCACAATGCAGTGAATGAGACCAGCTTCTATCAGAAATGACCCCAGAGGGCTGGCGACATAGCTCACTGGTGGAGCACTTGCCTGGCGTGCCCAAGGCCCTGAGTTCAGTACCCAGCAGCACAGCAGAAAAATGCCAAGAAGTGGTTCTGTGAACTTCAGAAATACACATCTAATTTGATCTGGCCATTTGGAGGAACGTCACAAGCAAACAAGCCGATACGTTTGTAAAGATAAACATTCAAAAAAACAAGTATTGTAGTACCATTTAGAAGGGCGAGAACTGTAAATACTCCAAATTGCTAACATCAGGAGACCAGTTAGGAAAATGGCCTCCGGTCCAGCATGGGACGAGATGCGGCCTGGGTCTGAAGAGCGCGCACATATGTGCCCGGGCACACACTCCACAAGCCTGGGAGGACCCACGTCACCATGTTTTGGGGTGAAGACAGTGACTTCCATTTTGAATATGCTGGGGAGGGTTCAAGTTGGAGATCGGGCCGTGTCCTGGCAGAGCCGCGCCCCCCTTCTGGCTGACGGAGTGACACCTGCCGTGTAGCGCCCGCACGGGACCTTCTCACGTAGTCTGTTCAGCATCCGAGAGGCCTCCCCGAGCGCTGGAGGTGCACGGGGGCCGTAGACAAGCATGGATCGGGCAGAGGACGGAGCCGAGGACAGCCCTTCCTCCTCTCAGAGCCATCCCACTTGCCTCTGCACAGGCAGGATTTGGGGGATTTTTGGAGGGAATCCTGGCCTGACACTCTTCTCGCCAGAGGCGGAGCCCAAGCACTTTCTAAAGTTACTGGACTGCCCCAGCTTTTTCATGGAGACAGAAATAGGAGGCGTCAGTCGCTGGGGTGACCTGGGTAAGAAGCGTGGCTCCAGCTCTGCGGGAAGCACCTCTTGCCACAGGTTGTGTCTGCAATGCTGTCTCAGGACCGCGGCTCAGCTCGCTACGTCTCGTGCTCCCACCCACCCAGAAGGAGTCCCCGCCTGAGTCTCAGGGGTCCGAGTCAGAGTCGGCGCGGGAAGGACGAGCCCACAGGCTCGTGAAAGTGTCAAGTCTCATCAACAACAATTTTGGGGCACAAGACAAACTTGGTTTCTGCGTGCTACCTCTTTGATTCCACATTGACCTGGGGAAGACCTTTAAATCCTGAGCCTCAGGTTCCCTATCAGTGAGAGGAGAATGATGACAGTACCCACCTCACCAGGTTGTTGTAGGGGGAGGTCTTCATCTATTTATTTATTTACTTGGGTTTTTTTGGAAACAGAGCCTCACTATGTAGTTCGTGTCTTGAACTCAGGGCGGTCCTCCTGCCTCAGCCTCCTGAGTGCTGTCCTACAGGCTTTAGATGATACTTTAACAAACTTTCTGTTGGATTCTGATGCATTTATTCCAATAGGTTTTTTCTCTGACAGCATAATGCAACCTTTGCTGTAAAAATTACACCTAAATTTTTTAAATTCTTTCAAAGGAAAATATTAAGGGACAAAATCGTGAAAGTGATACAGTAACGACTGAAATCTGTGGCCGGCAGACTCATGCATATTGTGAAGACGTCCAAACTGAGATACCTCAAGCTCTTCCCAAACCCTGCGCCCGTGTGCCGTGCCCGGCCCTGCGTGCGGGCATCAGCACCGCCTGTATGTAAACGCAAGCAGCTGGACTTCGGAGAAAGGGTCTCTGCTCTGTGCCCTGGAGCTTGTCCGCTCTCCGGCCATCCGGGCCCAGAAACGTCCTTCCCAAAGCTCTGCACCCACCCAGCACCGCCATCGCTGCTGTCACCAAGAGTTTCCTGGCCTCCTCTGCAATCTGAGGAAGATGAATCACAAGTGGGATAATGATTTTGTCAATAATTTTCATCGGTGGCTCCTTTTTACTTTCTGTTTCAGGCCAAGCTTTTTGTTTCTACTGATTTATAATCCTCGTTTTATTTCCTCAGCGAGGCTTAATAGTGCGTATATTGGGGTTGGGGATTTACTCAGCAGCAGAGTGCTTGCCTAGCAAGTGCAAGGCCCTGAGTTCAATCCCCAGGACCCCTCCAAAAATAGTGCGTATATTAAAAAGCAAAATAAAATAGAGTACCTGGTCAAAAGAGAGGGCCTTTCAAGAGCTCTTTCATAGAGATTCGGTGTCCTGTGTACTGAGGATTGTACTGTAATGACAGAATGTGCAATGTCAGCTTTTCATAGGAGCTCAGTGCTTCAGACCCGCCGACTCGACAGCCCCTTCTTGGGCCTTGGAAGTGAGGGACTCTGCACAGGGCCCCGCAGCACTCAGGGCCTCTGTTGACGTTCAGCGAAGGTGAAGGCTTCACCTGAGGTAGCCTCATCTTCAGCGGGGTGAGTTAAAACAACCTCGTTTGCAGAGAGGGTGCGTTTCCTCGTGGACCCTAATTAACAGCTGCCCTCGCTCTGGCTTGGGTTAGGGGCAGAGGGAACAGGAGATCCAGGTCTCCCCCACGGGGGTCAGAGATATTTAAATTACCCCGTGGTGCATGCGGGGGCACTGATGTTTAATAGGTTTTCAGAATTACAAGTTTTTTAAAGCCATTGACATTTGAACTTTGGGAAATTACACATCTTTAAAATTCAAATTTCTGTGTTCCCTTAAAATCAGAAGGTCCGCAATTCTGGGTTCATGTTCCCACTTGGAGACAGTCTGCTTCCGTGGGAGCAGCAACCCTTGGGGAGTCTCAGCACCGCCTCTCCAGCTCGCCACGTGTCCCGCACACCCCCAATCGCCCAAGTCCGCACGGCTCATTTGACTTACATCCTGCTTGGCGGTCATAGCACACAGGTGTGCAGCTCTTGATTTTTTTGAGTCCATGTCTGCAGTACATGATCGCGTTCTTCCTGGGGAGCTGGTCCACACACATGCGTCTCTCGATTTGGGAAGATCTGTGTGTTGACAGGTATGACCTAGGAAATGTGTGTGCGTGGACTTCAGGAGTATTCTCTCAGTCTAGAAAGAATCCAGCCCTTCCCGCACTCCGCTGAGAACCGCTGTGCCCGAAGCCCGGGCTGCGTCCGATGAACCTTTGCTGGGTGCGTCTGAAACCACCACTGCAGAGAGTTCCTCTAAACCAACTGATAATTGTGTCTTCCACCTGTTTGAGCCCTTTCTTCCTTCCCCAGGTTCTTCTGTAGATGTCGCTGCCTGATGGCATTTTTATCTTTGATGTCCTTATTTAATAAGGAGACAGTCCATATTTAATAAGGGAGGAAGTTCAGGAAAGATGAAATTAGACTTTTATTCATTTCCGTCTCTCCAAGTGGCATTCAGAGAGGTTGTCCCCATTCACCAAATGCTCCTGAGTTGGCCAGCTGTGGGAGGAGTCAGCAGCAGGGCACTGAGGCCTGGCCCGGGGGCACGGAGTTGTGTGCACCGGGTCCGTGGCTCTCTGAAGCCAGGCACTGGGGCCAGTGCCAAGGCTCCCTGCCCATCAGGAGACTCCAAGACCTCCACTGATTCCAGAAGGTCCGAGGCCCTTGTCCAGGCGGGTCCTGCTGCTTCATAGGGAGCTCTCGGAGCCAGGCATCTGCTGAGACGGTGCAGCCCTGGCAAGGCAGAGGGCTCGGCACACTTTGGAGGAACCCAAATTTAGCACGTTCGCGCCGGCCTCGCTGGAACGGCACGATTTCAGGAGTCGGGGCTCACTGCTCTCTCGAGTGAATGGTGCCACAGACAGGCAGTGGGCAGAGGTTCTGGTGCCAGAACCACAGGCTCCTACTCGTAAGTCTCTTGAACGGCCACTGTTACAATCCTCCGTGCCAATCTGATTCTCCAGAGACAGAACCACGGAGGAGGATGTCTTTAAAAAGTGACTTGTATGATTGCATGGGCACAAGGCCCAAACCTGCAGCGTGGCATCCCAAGAAGAGGTGCAGTCTGCTGGGAGAATCCTCTCTTGCTTAAAGGGCTCAATGTTTGCTCTACTAAAGCCTTCAGCTAATTAGATATGACCCACCCAGGGATGGAGAGTAATCTGCTGCACACAGAATCCACAATCCAAGTGCTAATCTGTGAGACACAGCCCAGCAGTGTCTCACAACATCTAGGAAGTGCTGGACCACATCTCTGGGCACCACGTCCCCAGCAAGCTGGTACCTCAGACTAGCCATCCGAGAGCGTAGAGCGTTGCACTGTGAAACCTATCGCTGACGCTGCATTTCTGTTAATCCTCAGATTTAGACCAGGAGGGTACGAGTTTGTACTCCCAGAACTTTCTACTGTGTCCTCTTCTGCTTCTCTTTAAAAAGTAAATGAGCACAGGGCAGGAGTGTCGGCATCTGAGAAGTTTGGTCCTTGGTTTCCTCCACAGTGAAGTGAACAGTCTGAACTTCACTCCCTCGACCCTGCCAACACTGGAGGTTGTGTAACCTGTACGTGCCATAAGAGGTTTGTTTTTCAACAAGTGCTATTTGCCGCCCAGACTGGTAAATCTGGGATCTGTAAGGAAATCCCTTTTCCTCTTTTCGAGTGTAACCTGGGGAAGATAAGACTATACAGCAGGACCTGCGGAGGGTGAATCACTTGCTCCTTCCTTCACTTGAAACTTTAAAGGTGTGCGGAAGAAATCGTTCAGCCAGGTGCGGAAGGAGAAAGAGATTGATCTTGGGAGAAAGATGGAGGAGGCGCTGCGGTGGAGAGGAGGGTCTACTGAGGAAACCTCGCGGCCGGAAGCGGCCAAGGAGCACCGAGAGAGACAAGCAAGAGCTGAGAGAGGCAGCGAAGAAGCTGGATTGAGATCAGACCATGGAGAACTGCGAATGCTAGCCTGAATGACTGAATGTCTTCTTCAGGCTTCAAGCTCCATGAGCGAAGTGCAGGATAGCGTCTGTCTTCTAGATCCTTGCGAAGTGACACTCTTAGACATTCTTACTGGTTGCCTGAGTGAGGGAATTAGTTTACATTTTGTTTTGTTTTGATACTGGAGCTTGAACCCAGAGTCTCTGACTGAGCTCCATCACCAGCCCTTTCTTTATTTTTTTATTTTGAGATAGGGTCTTGCTAAGTAACCGGGTTGCTCAGACTGGATCCCCCTGTCTCAGCCTCCCCAAGTGCTGATATTACAGGCGTGCATCACCACGCCCAGCTAGTTTAGATTTTCCATAAGTAGAATGAAAGATGAGAGATGAAATTAAGGGTATTTTACTTGTCAGCCGTAGACATTGGGAAGGCCTAGTCTGGTTTTACTTACACAGGTGAGGAGTGAGAGGGGACTAGAACCCAGCTGTGGGCCCTACTCTCTTGGGCTTTGGCTTGAGCAGAATTAAGTGACTGAGGTTGAGTCTGAAGCTGTGCGTATGATGTGCCAGGGCTGAGGCTCCTGGCACCTGTGTGTCCGCAGGGCACATTTGCCAGCGGAGCCAGCACCGGGCAGCAGACTGACTTTGCCTCAGGGTGCGAGGCCCAGGAGCGAGGGGCGGGCTGGAGTTGTTACCAAGTTCTTCCACCTCTAGGCCGAAATTGAAGGGGACTATTAAATATTTCCTTGTCTGTTCCTAACAGTCGTTGCTTTCATCTGGGCGTGATTCAGTGTCACCTTAGGTGGTTGTTGACTTAGTTATCTCAGTTATCAGTTACACTGAATAAGTTTATTATAGGCAGAGTGAATTTTATAATACACAAAATTGCCAAACCTGCGTATACAACATTTTCCACACACTTGCCTGTTTCAAGTTCAAGGTTGTGAGTGTGAAGGGTGAAGTGATAGACAAAGACTGTGTCTTTGGGAGCTCCTGGGGCACCAGTAGGGTAAACCGAGGCGAAGTGGGGCAGGTGTGTGACAGAGCAGGAGGACCGTCTTTTAAAGGAGAAGGATCTGAAGCAGAGGCCCCTGAACACGAGGGTCGGTGCGAAGGCAGCAGCAGGGAAGGCTTGAGAGAGGAGCTCTGCAGGTAGATCCCAGAAAACAAGTGAGGCGTGGTGGCACACACCTGTCATCCCAACACTCAGCAGGCTGAGGCAGGAAATTGCAGGCTGGAGCCCCATATGGACAACTTACCAACTTAGTGAGACAGTGTCTGAAAATTTAAATAAAGTAACAAGATCCTTCTGACTCACGACTCCTGATCTTTTGTTCTGTCTGCGTCCACAAGGTCAAGTAGTCTGACAAGCTTGGTCCTTGACAGTTCAGCCCAATTTTGTTTCAAGCCTGTTCTTACCCCAGAAAGATGTGTTTTGTGTGTTTGTCCACAGAGCATTGCATGGCAGATTTTACTCTTTGAAGTCATTCTCCTTCCTTATCTCACGCCTCCATTGTGGGTCCTTTTAACCACTATCTGCAGGCCAGCAGAACGCTCCAGTCTTGCGGATATTGGTACCCTCAGAAGGATTTGAATGGAAAGGCTGTGGAACAGTTCGTGTTCTGAAAACCTATTCAGTTACTTTATTGAATTTGTATAAAAAGAGTTGCATGTGCTTATGCCTCGGCATAATACTTCCTTAGGCTGCGACATCTGCAGACATTAATCCATTTACTCGACATCCTCCCTGGAGCCTCCGACCACCGGGGCAGGGAGGAACTTCGCCAGCTCCTGACCCCCCTTCCCGGCCTGCCCCATGAGGAAGGGGACGCGAGGTGCTGGCAGCCTCCTGAGAGCGGGCAAAGTCTTGCCCCAGGAGCAGTTTGTGTCATTTCCTGTGGGTGGGTGCGTGCATGCGCGCGCGTGTGTGCACACATAGAGAGCCACCTACACCTCTGGGGGGACTACTGCCGAACATCGTCCTCATCTTCCTGTGAGACCATCACTAGCACGGACACCGGCCTCGCCACCAACACTACTGAATTTCACCGGCCGTTTTTTATGGATTTTAGGCTGAGTTGTTTTGTGATTTTCTTTCTTTTTAAAACCTGGTTTCCCAAAGAAACCAACGAGTAGACTCTGCCAGCTATAAGAAATAGCCCTTGTCTTAGCAGAACCCTTCGCTTAAGCTTGTTCCGTGTTGGCTTGGGCCAAAGCAGCAAAGTGTTTTCAAAGAAGATGGAGACTGAATACCAATCTGACCTCCGCTCCTCCTCGGGGCGCACCACACCAGTCCAGCCCGCACTCCCTCCCGGCTCCCAGGCATCCTGTTTCTTCCACAGTGCGGCCCTTCCCGCCCCGGGGCTACTGAGGCGGGTCTTAATACTGCTGTGTGACCTCGTCACCCAGCAGTGGGCGTCCACTTTGCACTGTACAAACGCAGTCCTGGGAACCTTCCTTCATTCATTCGGCAGAGAGCACTAAACTTGTCCCAGCTCTGGCTGCGGCTGAGGACATGTGGAGAGAGAAAGAAACAGCAAAGATCTCTCCCTTTGTGTGTGTCTTCCATGCAAGAAAGAAGCACATCTCCATCCGTGACTGCAGTCACGAGAAGACAGCACTGTTCCCTGCGTTGGCTCCCCCTTTCCTGGTGTGGTGGCAACGCACTCCCCCCGTCCCCACCGCCACCCCCGCGTATCTCCTGTGCAGTTCCCCCAGCTCGTTTGGGAACACCTAGAACTTGGTAGGGGGAGTTCCCTTTGCCCCAGAGCCTCACCTTCCCGGGGCATCCGAAACAGCCCTTGTTTCCAGTCTGGCCCAGTCGCTGACCCCAGAAGGTTTAATCCTGTTTCTGATAAGAACAAAAAGAATGTGACTTACCTCACCCATCTCTGTGAGGGTGCAAGGAAAAACCATTGCTTGGCCCACGATTGCCCATTATTTGACAGCTTTTCAGTTTGGCCATTCATTTAGGTGTTGGAATGAGTAAACTCTGTGCGGGGAGGGGAGACTTTATAAAAAGTGATCCCGCTCTTGCCCCTTTCCTCCACCATTCAAACAGAATGTAAATATTTGCCAGGGCAGATGTTTGATTTTTATCTTAGCTCTTCCTTTGTTTAACTTTATTCTCAGGGGTGGGTAAGTGGAAGATAAGAGGCTTCTTGTTTAATTCTTTTCGACTGGTGTTGCTCAAATATTTAGAGAGCTTGCCGGTGGAATGAGCCGGCCGGACCTGGTTGAATGGAGGTGAAGAGATGCGGTCCGATCTGTCTTAGCTCAGCAAACCAGGCAGGTGGGGCCGTGCCAGGAGCAGGTGTTACTCAGTGCCCACACCTTCCCGCAGAGGCTTCTGCAGGGACCAGTGAGGCCTTGGCCCCCAGAAAATGTGTACCGTGCTCAGGACGCAGTCAGGAGCGGCACCCACCCAGACAGGGGTGCTTGTGTTGGGAGTCTCCCCACCTTTATCCACACCAGTCCCCGGTGTCGCTTTCCAAGGAAAGGATCCATTTTTCTAACCTTTTGCACTTGTCTCTGCATTTTAGCAGTGATGAAAAACAAGCACAGAAGCCCCCAAATACTCCCTGCCGCATGTGCTGCACTGTGGGCTTCGTATCTGCACCCGGTGAGCACTTTAAGCCTTGCTCTTCTGCAAAATCCACAGGGATTTGCTTTTTAAATCTTTGCCTTAAAAACACATCCGTGAACAATACCGCATCTCACCACTGCCCTTGGAACCCGCGCTGGGGGTGTGGTTCTGTGCACCCCGTGATAGAGTGAGCTTCCCCGGAAACATTTGGGGAAAGTCAGCAGTCTGTGGGAGTTGACTGGCGAGTCATCTTCCCTAGGAAATTCAAACAAAGACAGAGAGATTCAGGAAGTAAACCCCAGCTCATCTGTGTGTGTGTGTGTGTGTGTGTGGGTGTGTGTGTCTTTTCTATCTTTTTTTTTTTTTTTTCCTAAACTGGGACTCCACTGAACAGTTGATTTACACTGCGAATCGAGGCTGAATGAAATCCAATTGGAACTCACTTGAATCTTGTTTTGATGTAAGATTCAAAGCTTCTGCAAATTTATTTTATCTTCTACATTTGCTGATCTCCTGCTTGTAAATCCTGTTGAAGGAGAATAAAAATGACTGCAGCCTGATGGGAATTAAATGTCTGAAGTTCAAAGCCGTTCACACATCAGAGCGAGCGTCAGTCAAGCGCACGTCTTGGAAGGCAGGCGGGGAGTGGGTTTCTCCACAGGGCAGAGATCAAAGTGGGCGTCGCAGCTCTGTTTTCTCCCTCGGGATGCTGTTTCCATCAGTTGTTCATGAAAGTAAATCCAGAAGGAAGTTTTTTTTTTCCTTAAGGGGGTAGGAGAGGTGGAGTTACTTCTCCTCAGGCACTGGTTTTATCTTATGAAAATAAATAGAGAAGGCAATTTTAATCCAATATGTCCCTTTTTAGAGTCAAGGTCTAAAGGAGATTTAGATAAGATACTTTTCTATTATGGTGACTATCTTTCTAAAAGCACAAGTATAAAGTAAATCAAACCTCTTAAATTGAATTGCCCACTCATTATATAAGCAAACGTGTGATTTTAGCAGCTCTTTGCCTTTTCACAAACCTGGAGTTATAGAAATGTGACCAGCAGTGAATCATTTCTCGTTGCAAAATCGTTCTGGTGACCCCAAGCGTAATCAACCTGTTTTTGTAAAGTGTCTTAAGCATAGCTTTATGTTTCCCACGGTCTCCAACTCTGGGTGATTGTCGATGTTACTTTTTATAAACGGCTCTTCTCAAAGGCACATGTGCACAAAATCCTGCCGTGCTTTGGAAGATGTGGAGGTGGCAAATGGCAGGAAGGTGGCCGACCTTGATGTGCCACACTCTTGTGTCCGAGTCTATGAGAACCAGGCCCTGCCACCCCAGGGAAGAGCAGAAGGAGCCCCTGGGGATGCCTGCTCCGTTGTCTGGCTGAATCATGGCTGGTAGCGTGTGCAGGCTCTATGCTGGGATACGGGTGGGAGAGTTCACAGCACCCCGGGGCCCCTGGGTGATGAACCCGCTGCTTTGTCAGGAAGAACGGCCCAGCATTGCTGTCTTAATGTGTACCAGCAGGAACGCACAGCACAAGCTGGGGCAGAGGCTAGTTAATGGGGTCCCGTGGCGATATTGGCATCTCACCCTGAACGTACCTTTATGTGGTACGAGAGGATGGTAAGATGAATAAGGTTCCTCAAAGTAAGTTTGCTCATTGTTTATAATAAATCTTAAGATTGTCGTTGGTGCTGTGGTTTGAACATTCTTGGTCCCTCTGCCTTAGATTTGTGTGTTGAAGCCTGCTCACCAGTGTGATACTAGGAAATGGAGCGTTGAGGGCAGTTAGATCCGGAGGGCAGAGGCCCAGAGACTACCTTGCCCCTTCCACTGAGGACTCCGTGAGACTGTGTGCCCAGACACTGAGCCATGATATCTAGCATTCAGAAAGTAGCTCTGATAGACTGAGATAATTGATTAGTGTTTTGTTGATATGAGCAGAATCTGAAACAGACGTATAGCTAATGGCTATGATGATGCTGCTGTCATGAGCCTGGTTACAACAGGATACAAAATGGGACAAGACACGGTCGTGTGACTCCGAAGCAGAAAGACTCTGGGCTGCTTAGACGAGGAAGAACTTGTCCACAGCTTCCGGGGTCGGGAGATCAACGAGGCAGAAGAAGAGGCCTTGCGCTGGGCCTTGAAGACACTGGCCGGCACTCCGTTAGAAAAGCGCAGGGAGACAGGAGCCCAGCGCAGAGTGTGGGCCGGGAGGTGGCAGGCCGAGGCTGGGGAGGCGACTGGCCACAGGCACTGCACCACAGAGCTCACACGACCCACACCTGAGCTGGTTAATGAGTTGCTTCTGCTTTTATTATAAAAATGTTTTCTTTAACGCTCTTTGAAATGATCTTCTCCATCCAGGCATCCTACCCTCTGATAATCGCGCCCTGGTTCCCCGGAGCCAGCCTGCACTCCACAGAAGGCCGGGTGGCTGGGGGCGGAGGCCCTGGTGTGGCCACTTCTCCGGGCTCCTCGGTGCCTCCGGAGCTACTCTGTCCGCAACTTCTTCCTTCTCTCACTTACAGCAAGCAGAGGGGTGTGTGGCGCATCCCTGGAGCAGTGACAGGGCCCTGCTTGCTGTATGATCCTTGTTGTTACTCTTCTGTGCAGTGAAATGGGCACAGGGGAGACCCCTGAGCCCCTCAGCACAGCCAGCTGTGGGCTGCAGAGAACCCGAGTTGCTCCGTTCTTGGGATCCGGATCGAGTCAGAAGACCCACCGAGGCCCCCACAAAACACTCGTGGTCTGCACAGAGGCTGTTTTAGTTACTTTTCTCTCGTTGTTGGGACAGAATACTCGACACCCAAAGTTAGGGGAAGAAAGGTTTATTAGCTCACAGTCTGCAGAGGTTTCAGTCTATAGTCCGCTGGGTCCGAGGCAGGGCGGGCCGGCGTGGCAGACAGGCAGCCGACCAGCTGCAAAGTAAAGTGAGGAAATGCAAGGAATGTATGCAAATAAGCAATGCAAACAAGCAGCTAGTTAGCTTCTTCCTGTATTTTTTATGTAGGCTACCTGCCCCCAGGGCGGCCCACACTCCCACCCCCAATTTCAGTCTCACATTCTTGATCCCAGCAGAACCATGCCAAACCGATCAATGGATCAATTTAGTAATCACACACTCTAGATCCAGCTATCTCTTACCACATGAGGCTTTGGGGGGACATCTAGACACAAACCATAACAGAGGCGCTCTGCTGTTTCACCGCCAAGAGAATCCACGTGGCAGATGGGACGGCTCGTTCCTCAGAGCTTGGCAAGGCGGATTCTGGGGCTCACCCTAGTCTCACATCCTAGATCAGACTCCCAGGGCGGACCCCAGGAGCCCCATTCTGGCACGCCGCCCTGGCGATTCTGGCGCAGCTAGAATTCCAGCATTGGATGACTGTTCAGTGAGTCCCAGTCGCCACCGTGTCCAGGGCAGGGCCAGACAGTGTGGCCGTTTAGGGAGACTGGGCAGTATGGCGCCTACTTTAGACGCGAACAGCGCTGAGCCCCGTGAATACAGTGGTGAGCAAGGCCCACAAGACACAGCGCCTGCCCTGAATGCACGAGGCCCGTAGGATCCACCCATAAGAAACACACAACCAGCGCCATAAATGTGGAATTGTGGCGCGTTCTTGAACAGTGCAGAGGCACTTGACATGATGGGGACACCTTCCTCGGTCGGGGTGGCCTGCCTGAGCGATCCATGTGTGAGCAAAGACGCGCCTCTAGACGTCCGCTGCCCAGCACAGCACCCGCTGTTCGGCGACGCAGCCACACCTGCCGCTTCTCAGATGCTTAGTAGCCGCACAGGGCTGCTACACCGGACACCGCCGAAATCATCTGCATTCGTCAGCTCAGGGTGGTTCTCGGGCTAGACCAGACCACGCCTGGCACACCAGCTGCTTTGGAAGGTGGAATTCTTTTGGAAGACATCACACTGTGTCTTGTATGTTTTCTCTGTGGTCACTTTCCGCAAGATGAGTAGGGGCAACAGACCTTACAGCCACAAAGCCTGAAATGGTGTCACCGCCCGTCATTTAGTAAAAGCCCGGAAGGGAACAGACCTGGCGCAGGGAGGAGGGAGGGTGTGGTGCTTGTGCCGTGCGCCCCGCTGGGCAGCTGCTGCTGGGTGATAAACCCCACCCCGTGCTCGGCTGTAGCTTTCAGCAGCATCTTCTCGTCTGCACCTGGGAGTGGGTCCAAGGAAGAGCGGCGGCGGTGGTGAAATGACTGACCTTCGAGATGCGGTTGATGTTGTCTTTCTGCACTGGCAGAAAGGCTGAAGGGCTGCTAAAATCCAGTTCCCTCCTCCAAGGTCACAGGGGAGGAGACAGGACACACCCCGTGAAAACCTAGCCCCTCAGTTCAGTTTCATACCTTTTACCTCCTCTGAGATGTGACCAATGTGGAAAACTAAAGTTCTTGAGAAAGATCTAGCAGACCTTGATTGTGACGAAAGCTCCAGGCCATATATTAATGGAAGATACATATTTTATCACAGATTTTTAAAAACAATATCATGCTGAGCTAATTTATCTCTTAGCAACTTTAGGAGCCTTCTCAGTATCTGATATTCTAAATAGGTTATGTGCTAGACTTGTGGGTTGAGTTGACATTAACATGCTCCTCCTAATAGAATAGCATGTTCCTGTCGGTCTTTCGGATGGTTCTGTCGAGCATGTGAGTCCCCAGTTCCACCCGTGTGCATTGACTGTCTGCCATCCGCTGCCCCCACGTGGTTCTGCTCTGGTGGCACCATGTCACTACCACTGGCGATCAGAAAAGGCCTTGGCCCTATTTGCATTTCGATCAAACAGGCGCAAGCTGTGTGTCGCCTACCAGGTTAGGAACTTCCATACACTGTTTCTAATATTTTTGACGGTTTAGGAAATAAATTGTATTACCTCTTTTTTTTTTTTTTTTTTTTGTAACAAAATTG
The DNA here is from genome assembly GCA_004026905.1 of Hystrix cristata. Taxonomy (NCBI): domain Eukaryota; kingdom Metazoa; phylum Chordata; class Mammalia; order Rodentia; family Hystricidae; genus Hystrix; species Hystrix cristata. Next base: position 33,829 of record PVJO010013061.1, on the reverse strand, counting down.
AGGCTCAGAAAAATGGCGTAGGTTTCCCAAGATCACACATTCAGTTGTGCAGAAGCTCAGATTCAAACTCCGTGGCTATTCTTGGGTTTTCACAGCTGTCCGCTGTGGTTTTCAGATAGGATTGGTTAAAGAATCCCACTTCACATCTAACATCAAAGTTCAAGTCTGAATTTTTAAAAATTCTACTTTGAATTTTGTTGTCTGTTTTGTCTGTGATTTTATCAGTAGTACCGACAAATTCATTGAGAAAAAACTGGCTTGAGGGACAGTTTTTTGTTTGGTTTGGTTTGGTTTTTTGAGATTGGGTCTCTATGTAGTTCGGGCTAACCTTGAACTCGCAGCAATCCTCTTGCCTCAGCCTCCTGAGTGCTGGGATTTACAGGAATATGCTACCATGCCCTGCTGTTTTATTTTGTTTTGTTTTTGCAGTACTGGGATTGAACTCAGGGAAGCTTTACCACTCTGCTGTATTCCCAGCCCTTTTTCAGTTTTTATTTTTAGACAGAGTCTCGTAAATTGCTGAGGCTGACCTTGAATTTGTGTTCCTCTTGTCTCAGCCTCTTGAGTAGCTGGAATTATAAAATGCCATCTTCCCCACAGTCAGTTGTTTTTAAATTTTCTACAGCATCAAACTTGATTTCTAAATATTCTAGGCACAGGTTTACTTTCCGTCTGAAATTCTTTTCAGTGTTCCATTCTTACGTCCTACCTGTGCCATAGTCACTATGAAGTGTTATTTCTGCCGGTTGGTTTTCTAGGGTAGATAACCATCAAATAATCATTGCTAACCCTCTTCTGTTGTTTCAGATTCGATGGGAACTTTAATACCAATGTATCTAGAACAATTAGTTGTGATCGACTTTCCACTACTGTGAATAGCCGGGCCTTCAATCCGGGACGAGACTTAAATTCAGGTCAGTAATTTGTTAATTTTGTAAAGGAGAACTCTATTTCACCATGTCCGGGATGAATACGAGTGCCGCCTGAAACATTTTTCTCTATGCACCCGATATACAGTGGTAGTCACTACTCCCTGCCTGCGTGCGCGTAGCTACTTCCGGCTTTGGAGTAACATCGCGTCTCCTCCCTCTGGCCCTCGGTCCATCCTTTATTCCTCCCCGTTTTATCTTGTGTCCACTTGGTGGTGATGGCTGACAGAACCTACAGTTCACTGCCTTGAAGTTGCAGGAGTTTTACACCTCACACCAGCCTCAATTTCAGACTTCCCTGCACAGGAATCTCGAGTTTCAGAAAGGTCCTAAGTCACCTCTGTTCCTGGGAAGCTGCAAGATCTTAGTCCTGAAACATGAAGAACCACGTTCCCCGAAGCCGGAGGACAGAGTCTTTACTTCCGGGGCCCCCGCCAGGCCCCATCTAAGGAAGAAATTGAATCTTGCAGAACTCCGCATGCTTGAAGGAGGTCGTCTCTTGGGTGTGGAAAGAAAGTTGTGGATTCTCTGTTTCTTGGGGGTCATAAAGTAGCTTCCAGGTAAATGATCCAACCGAAATCGGCCCAGTATATATATATAATGGATTCAGCTATTTTAATTGGCCAGAGAACCTGGAAGCCTTTCTAGAACAGGTAAAAGTCGCTTCTAGAAAAGAAGCTAAATAAGAATATTTCTCTTGAAAGAAAGAAATAACTGAAGAGACGGAGGTGAGGGCATGGAAGGGGAGATGAAATGAATTGTGGGAAATTCCACAGGTGCCGCCAGACTCGGAACTGGTGCTGGATTCTCCCCTTTCTCAGATTCCTTCAGAAACGCTCAGCCACACAAGCCGTGGTGCAGTCTTCTAATGCAGTCAGATTTAAATGTGTCCCCAGAATACACCAGGCAACCCACCATTGTGTGTAATTAAGCTTCTCACAATTCACACTCACTTGTAGTTGGTTCTGTTTGAATTAATAAAGATGAGAAAATGTGTTAGGCATTTGTACAAGATCTAGAAGGCCCGCTCATCAGTGGTAATGGTTATAGTTTAGTGATGGAAGAGAGAGTTGTTTTCACTTGCTTATTTACATTCTTAATTTTAAACTAAACACTAATTGCCTTTATAACCAGGGAAAAAATAAGAGCGAATTATAGATACAGGGTCTGTCAGTGTCTGTAGAGGTTGGATCCAGGATGTCTCCTGTGGATACTAAAATCTGTGGGTGCTCATTTCTTACATAAAATGGGTTGATATTTACATAAAACTCACACATCTTGTATACTTTATTTTTAATTTTTTGAGGCAGGGTCTGGCTATGTAGCCCAGGCTGGCCTTGAACTCAAGGTGATCCTCCTGCCTCAGCCTCCCAAGTGCTGGCTCCACATTATAGGCATGCTCCACCATGCCCAGTTTCTGCACCATACTTTGATATAACTAGAAGGCCATCAGCAGTTCACCTCTAAATCATAGACTTCCCAGCCCCCAGGACTGTGAGCGAAGTAAACTTCTGTTGGTCATGAACAATTCGGTGTGCTTTCTGTTGTAGCAGCCCTGAGTGGAATGAGACGGGAGCTCTATGGCAGAAGGAGTCTGCAGCAGGGACTCGGGGAGTACAGGTAGCTGGGGTTTTGAGCAGAGACGAGAGTAGGTTGAGTGTTTTACGTGGCTCACGTGTAAGATCCAAATAAGTGAGGCGGCTGTGAATCAGGAGGAAGGTTTCCCAGGCAAAGATGGCATCAGACGAGCTGCAATGTGGCAGGAAGCCCACTTGGGGTGACGAGGGGGGTGACAAGGGGACTACAGATTGGACCCAAGAGGTCTCTGGGACCTGGGTCTCACAAGCCAGATTCTAGGAAGCCAGTAAGAGGACCTCAGCTCTGGCTCGCATGAAGTGGAGGACCGCAGTCTGCAGGGCTCGTCGGGATGTGACATGGGCGTGCAAGGCGTGCAAGGCGTGGGTGGGAAGCAGTTAAACTTGGGGTGCAGACTAAGATCAAAGTTGGAGGTCGTGTCCAAGGAGCACCTCCTGAGTTGGACTTTCACTGAAATCCTCTGTGTAGCTAGTGGGCAGGGTGGGGCAGGGCGGGGCTCCGGGGCTGAGTCTGGGGGCACATTGTCACCTGGAAGACACCAAGCCAAGGGGAATGGGAAGGAACCAGAAGGGACGTCACTCTGGTAGGGCAGAACCAAGGGGGCCTCCTCCCAAGCCCAGAGGTGAGCGTGATCCAAGACAGAGGGGCGCCTGTGTCAAGTCGTCCGGTAAGTGAGGGCTGGAAACCGGGCCGGGGCTGGAGCCGCATGGAGGTGCCAGGTGCACTCAGCCAGAGCACTTGGGTGCGGGCAGGAGGATGTGAATTCCTGGGGTTCTCCTGAAGAAGCACCTCAGAGGGAAAGGTCGAGAGTTCGTGTGCGGAAGGGAAAGATCTGGAGGAGAAAAGCTGATGACACGGGACAAGTGGCGAGGAAGGCGGAGCTGGTGGGGAGCGACGTCCGTCCCATAGGAGGACAGCTGTCTGGGCGCTGAGTGCTCTTGGGACATTCCCTGCTAAGTGACTGTGTGTTCTTGGGAAATCAGGCAGCAAGATAGCTGGCTGAGAGTGAGGTCCCGGGGAGAGTGAGGCTGCATGTGCCGCCCTGCGATCTGCTCTAGCTGAGGTTTAGAGTAAAGCCCGGCGACACCCATGATGCCGAATCCCTGCGGGCAGCCGCGTGGCTCGGTGCAGACCTCACACGCTTGGTTGCCAACTCCGTCTAAAAACCCTCAAAGATGCTGTTTTGCTGTTTCAGTGTTTGTTGTTGAGGAAGCCGTAATTGAGAGAGCATTTGAAAACTAGGGCATGGTGGCGAACAGGAGCCGGAGAAAGGCCGAATTTGGCTGTTTCCGAGAGCTCAGCTCAGCAAACCTGCTGCCTGCCCGGCAGGCAGGTTCTCCGCATGTCCGCAGGGCCAGGTGTGCAAGCCACTTTCGGCACTGCCGGGGCATTTAGGAACTGACTTGCTTGTGTTTGAAGTTTCTCGACTTTCTTCCTGGCAGTGGCCGCATCCCAAAGTCCGTGTACCTGAGCAGCTGTTTGTGATCAGGGAGTAGTGGTGGAGGGAGGAGGGGACCTCGGGCTCCCCCTTCCCCTCCTGCCGCACAGCCCCGCTGGGAGCAGGATGCCTGCGTCCCGGGGCCATCACGTGCGTGCCTGACGCTTACATCTGGGAGATGTCTGCCTCCGCTCTTGGGCTGTGTGTCATCCCTCAGCGGCCCCTAATTGATAACACAGTTTCAGGTTGCCTTTCAGAGAGCTGGAAAGAGAGTCCCATAAATTATAAACCATTCTTACATCCATTTATCCAAAACTGGGTGCTGTGTCCACCCTGCACACTTGCCAATTCTTTCTGTTAAAACCATCCCCGCCAGACCTCTGCTTTCTAAATCGAGCCCTCCTCCCTGATTTCGTTCAAACAGCTAACGTCTGACCACCGTGTGTTACGTGGTGCCGGTGGTGTTTTGCTTGGGCTCTTTCCCGCTTTTATTCCTAGTTTCTCACCCTCTTTTTCTCCCCTTTTAAATTCCTGCTGAGCTATTTTCTTGTGTGTGGCCTGATCCCTAAAGAGCGTTTATTTGAGGAGTCCAAGAAAGCTGCCTCTTGCTCTCTGGAGTTGCGCCGTGGAGGAGAGTGGAGGTGGCAGTTGGTCTTTGCTCGGAAAGAAAAGGTATCTCGACTTTCTTTATTGTGTTTGATTTAAAGAGCATTTGAAGTTACAAACTCCGGTCTTCACTGAGACCCAGGATTCGCGGGGCGTGAGGGGTTGAGAAGCCATGTCCCAGAGGCCGTTGCTGCGGGAGGGCAGACGTGGGCAAGTCAGCAGCGTCAGCACTCAGCTCCGTGCTGAATGGCCCTGACGGGCTACGTGTGCTTTCTCTTTTCTTTTAAATACAGACTGTCCCCGACTTACAGCAGTTCCATGGTTAGTTTACTTCACCACACAGCTGAGGCAAAACTCATTCAGCCATCACTGGATGTTTGCACTGTGCCCCGGCCCTGGGGTGGCCGTGTGTGGTACCAGTCTCCCTTGTGGGCTGCGGGCTGTACAGTCTCAGCAGCGGCCTCCGCCAGGCCCAGAGAACCTCGGAAGGTGGCCGTTCGGAATTGTGCTTGTTTGGCTGCCACTCTTCCTGTTATTTTATTCCCTGGCACAGTCTCATGTTGGATATCCGCTTCACCCTGCTCTCATTTTCATTTGTCTTCTGTACACTGAGTGCCCAGTCTCGTGCTTACCCCTGAGTGGGACTCGGCAAACCCTTTCTGGGTGGAAGGAAGGAGGATTTTCTGTGTGCAGTTTTGTTTCCTGGTCTTCATGGTGGAACGATGATGACTTTTGAAGAACCCGGTGAAATGAAGGTTGTGGTCGCGGCTCTGGGGTAGTGCTGGTTTCCTTGATTTAGCAGCAGGAAGCTGCTCATGGGAACAAGAAGTGTCCTGAGTCTACGAGGTGACGCATGCCACCCGATCGGAGCAGTGGCCGTCTACATTCCCCTGAGGCTGAGCCCAGACACACGGTGCACTCACGAGAAACCCGTCCATCGCTTCTTCACGCCTCTTAAGGCTTCACGCTTTCCTCTCCTTCTCACGCTGGGTTCTAAGGACGAGTGTCAGCATCCATCCACAGCAGTCACTAAGCCACCCAAACAGCAAATGGTTGGCACCGACGCACTGAGCATCCTGTGTCCCCGTGCTGGCCCAGTGTCCTCCCTCCCAGAGACAGCCACTCGTCTCCATTTCTGCCTGCTGACACTTGCAATCCTTTATGTCTAAAGCCAGATCCACCGTCTCTCCCCCTTTCCGCCCCACGTCCCATAGTTGGCTCAGAGCTCCCGCGTTTTCCCAGTTACCCCCTGCCGCCCCACTCGCCGTCCCCAGTACAAGGCTTCTCCCGGGTGATCGCTGTGTGCTGTGGAGTATGTGCTCCTGCTCCGGGGTCTGCAGGGTGGTGGAGGAGAAAGGGAGGTGTGATCACACACGGGTGTGAGCGGTCCGTCCACAGAGCTAGGCCTGCGTGGCACGGGGCAGGGTCTGAGCGGCAAGCTGGGGACAAGCCAGGGGGCGCGCTGCGACAAGGGCAGTTTGGAATCCCTAAAACAAGCAGCCCGGGTCGTTGTTCCACAGAGAGTAAGTATCCGAAAATAGGCTAGCGTTAAGCTGCATCTTAGCAGATCCTTGCATCAGTGTCAGTGGGGTTTGGCTTCAGTTTGTTTTCTGTTGTGTTTATTTTATGGCAACCAACTGACAGGTGTGAATGAGGGGAGGCTGCGAGCCTTGAGGAGAAGGGAAGGAAGCGTAACTAGCCTGGAAGGAGGGAGGCTCTGGAGTTCATCCCAGGAAGGGGTGGGGGCCGTGGCCCAAGCAGAGGCTGCATGGGGGTCACTTGGACAGATGGGCGGACCGTGGCTCATCGCCCTTCTCCCAGGTTGCTCGGCTGAGGATCGTGGAGGAGTCTCCTCCTCCTAGTCTTATTGCTGCTACTAATGTATTTTTTAAGTTAAGAAAATGTTTGTTTGCTAAAGGCAGGAGTCTAAAGCTGGGCCAGTGGGGTTTAACTTCAGTGAAGGAGCCCGCGTCATTGTCCTGTTACTCAAGATGCGCAAAAACGCTCTGTCGTTTGCCATCGCTCCTCGTTTTTGAAAGGCTGACGTTAAGTTTCCCCATCGAGCTCATCTGAGTAACGTTTCCTGATCTATTTGGACATTTTGTGCATCGTGCTGAGTCCTACCTTCCAAATCAGCAGGGAGTAAGGCTGCTCCGTTTTCCTCTTTGAGAAGGCCCTCGGAGGTTTGTTCTTCCCCTCCAGTGAGTCTGTGGTCCCAGCGTTCAGAGGTCCACCTTACTATTCCTCAGCCGTGCAGTGGCGCGCAGGGATACCCAGTGTGTGGGAGTCATACTCTTAATTTTGGTCTTTTCTCAGCTACAGGACTTTCTGTGATGTTGGGCAGTTGCACGACCCACAGCTCTGAGCTCCCGAGGACGAGGATCCCACACCCTGTCCTTCTCCTGCGGCTGCTGAGTTTCGATATTGTTTTCGTTTTCACAGTCTGTCTCCTATCTACAGAACGCCCGTCTGAGTGTGTGCGGGAGACACTCGGCCCTGTAGTGAAATGAGCTTGTGTTAGGTAAAGATTTCACCAACTCCAGGTGAATGCATTGTCCTAGGTGCATGGAGGGAGCTGTCCGGAGCCGCTCAGCAGGCTGCATGTTTGTCATTCACGCACTTGCAGCTCCCTGCGGCTCCACTCGGGATGGGTTTATCAGGATGATCTTCTCTCTGTTTCTAGAGGGCCTTGGGGACACCTTGTCCAGGTCCAGTGCCCCTCAGGCGAGGACGTTGTGAGCCCTCGTAGGGGACAGAGGCCAAGAGCCTTAGCTGGGACGGTCCAAGCAGAAACCTCCAACAGTGCTGGCCAAGCCCAGCCCCTCAGGGGAGGGGAGCCTGGAGGACGGTGTAGGAGCTGCCGACCCAGTAAGCCACACAGGAATACATGGAGGATTTGAATCTTACAGTGAAGGAAGATGCCAGGTAATGAATGAGAAGGTGAGAGCTCAGGGTGGTCAAAAAAGGCCTTCTGACAAGAAGTTTTAAAGACAAAACTTGAAGGCTGAAAAAGAGCTAACTAAGCCAATTGCCGTGGCCTACACTTACAATCCCAACTGCGTAAGAGGCTGAGGCAGGAGGATCAAGAATTCAAGGCCAGCCTGGGTAACTTAGTAGGAATCTATCTCTAAAGTAAAAATAAGAAGCGCTAACTAGGTGAAGAGTGGATGGAGAAAATTACCCAGGCCTAAGAACTACCTTAAACCTTGCAACTACCTTAAAACTACCTTAAAGGGCGTGGCACTTGTGTGGACCGGAAGGTGAGCAGTTGCTATGAAGTGTAACTAAGAGGGGAGAGGGGAGGTGGGGAGCTGAAGGAGAGTGGAGTGTAGATTTTGTGGCAGGCATAGCACAGTGGAAGCAACAGTAGATGTGACTGACGCTTTATAAAGATGTCTTTGGATGCTCCACAGACAGCACGTGAAAGGCCAGGTGCCTGGCAGTCTTAAAAGATGGGCCTTCTCTCTCTTTTGTTTATTAGTGTATATTTGTAGTACACAGTGATTGCATTCATTGTAGGGAGTTGGTGCGTGAATATAACACATCTTAATTCTTGTTACAGCCTCTCCCTCTTCCTTTCCTCCCCTCTTCCTGCATCTCTTGGCCCCCTTCCCATTTGTAAAAGATTTATCTCCCTGTTTCCTACTACCTGTCTTTTACTTTGCTCCATGATTTATTTACATTTTAGGTTTCTCATACAGCCGTGTGATATTTAAACTCATGAGTCTTGTTTCACAACATTATGGTGTCAAGGTGCATCCATTTTTCTACAAAGAACTCTAGTTTATCTTTCTTTATGGCAGAATAGTACTCCATGGTGTATAAATACCACATTTTCTTTATCTGTTCATTCATTGATGGACATGTAGGCTGCTTTCAAGATTTAACTACCATGAGTTGTGCTGCCGCTTGAGATGGCTTCTCATCCCAAGTCCATTCTGATTTATCAGTGTCTTTCTTCAGCATGAGTTAAACAGAAAGAGCAGAATAGTGCCGGGCAGATGTCCAAAGGGCTCCCATCTGACCTGCAGAGCACCTACAGCCAATTAAGACGTCTCTGATGTCCAGCTTCTCAGCTGAAGGAAAGCCCCCTCTCCTATCAAAATGCTGCTGGGGAGGCCTGCAGCCTCTGCCCTCCACCGTCTTCCCGCCCAGCCAGCAGGGGCCTTGGCAAACCCGCAACCTTAGCCCGCCCCGCTTCATCGATCAGTAGCTTGACTTCTCACGAGAGTAAATGTTCACTTCCGCTTTAGTTTTATTTCAATTGCAAAGACACTTCTTTTTGTGCAGTGTCTCCTTTAATTGCATTTGCTTATTTGTGCATTTACTAATTCTTTACTTCTGGTTACTCTGATTGAGAAGTGCGCGTGTGGCCATATTCGCCCTGCGTCCCCATCAGCTGCTGGCTCACTCACTGGCGCGTGTCCCTGACACACGAAGTGCTGCAGTGCTCTGGACGGAGCAGGTTAGCTCCAAATCTGTGAGATGGGAACAGAAGAGGAGCCTCGGGAGGTGGCTATGGAAAGAGGAGCGACATAGGAAGCTTCCGTGTGGCGCTCTGTATGTTTTCAGTTTCACTGGCAAAATAGCTTTCATTCAGCACGGGTAAATTCCAGGTTTAACATGTACCATTAGTGTGTTTTACGTGTAGGACCCATGAAATCGCGCCACAGGCTGGCTGCTACCGCTCTCTACCTGATGATCTCAGTGCTGGTTGGTGGCAGGTTTTATGAACGAGACAGTGGTGTTTGGAAAAGGGAGCGGTTAGCGTTATGAAACATGTAAAATTACCGTGGTTTCCATGTCGATATAATGAGAATACTTATTTTTCATTGAATTTGGCATTAGATGAAAATAAGATTTCAAAATTGGTCAAACAAAAGTTCAGGTCACTCACCCAGTTCTCCCCGAGAACCTGTATGTGCAAAGAAGCAAGCGTCTCCACTTCCGGGAGGCAGGGCGGGGCCAGACACACATCCGGCCCTGGGGGGTCTGGGAGCCTGGAAGTGGGAGAGGACCTAGACGTGACCCTTAGCACAAGGACGCTGAGCAGAAGGTGGCAGGGGGTAACTCGGAAAGGGTTTCACAGGATGCAGTAGCTTCAGGCTTGGGGTGAACTGCAGTGGGGGCAAAGCCATTGGCCGCCTGCTTCCTGGATTGTGTGTCGGTCTGAGGTGTGTGCGTAGCTTAGAGCCGTGTGCCTGCATCCTGGGCCAGCCTTTTCCTGCGTGTAGGACCCTGTGTCTGGACCCAGCCCAAGTGGCCGAACCCGTACCTGACTCCTGTGAATGGGAAGCCCCTGTGGCCGCCTGCAGGGATAATGTGCTATTCGGCTCTGTGTCTGGGTCAGGGAAGGCCCCCCCGCCTGGGCTGCGCACCAGTTGATAGATTACTTCTGAGTCCTGGGGACTCATTACCAGCATATCCGTTATCGTCTGCTAGGACCGAGTGACGGAGGAAATTAAATCAGAGGCCAAAGGAATCCACAGCAGGAGAACTCGAGAACCCGCGCTGATAGCACGCTGAAGTGCTTGGGAGGACTCTGAGGAGCCAGAATGGTCTTTTTTCTTCTTTTGGTGCTGGGATTGAACCTGGGCCCTTGTGCTTGCACGGCAAGCACTCTAGCCACTGAGCTAAATCTTCAGCCCCCAGAATGGTCTTTGGTGGAGATCCTGAATGCACCACACATGGGACAAATTCTGACTTATTTTTAAGGTGCTCTCAGTTCCATTGGCCTCCCTTGTACCAGTTTTGCTGGAGGCCGTTTGTTGTTACAGGTGTCACCGACTCGGCGCTCTCCTCACCTTGTTGCAGGGCTGCTGGGCGCAGCCCAGAGTCGGGGGGTGGGACCCGGCCCCAGAAGAGCGGGTGGAGCAGCAGCCGCCTCTGTGTGCACACACCACAGCTGCACACCTGACCGTTCTCTCTGCGTGGTGACCTTGGCAAGCAGGGGTCAGGAGACAGCCAGGCAGCCACAGCGAGCCGGCCTGGACTCTGCTTTGCCCTTGGTCTGTCTCGAAGCCTCGGGCTTGTCCAGAAAGCTCTCTGACTCCGTCCTCCTCTGCGGCGCAGGGTTGTGATTGCTCTCCTGGGGTTTGTGTGAGGGTGATATGCGCTCCTTGGTGTGGTCTGGAAGGGTGGGAGTGAAGCAGAAGGCCCTGGGGACGCCGTATCCCGCGCATGTTGCATTTTGTATAGTTTTGTTGGTGGATGACTTCTTGTCACTGATTTTTGTAAATACACTGTTACTAGCACACGGCCACACTACACTCATTCAGTAACATTGTGTAGCCACCTTCCTGCTACGATGGCTGAGTGGAGTAGAATTCATTTTGTTGTTTTGTTGTCATTGTTGTTGTTGTTTGAGACAGGTTCTTGCTGTGTAGTCCAGGCTGGGCCTGTCTCGCTGCTTTGCCGGTTCCCATAGCGACCCTGCTTGCAGCTTTCGCAGCCCGGGCTCCCTCATGGGCCGCCTGTTCTCACGCCGCCCACACAGCGGGGACCCACTGTGTGTGCTGGGTGGCAGGTGCTCGCTCCGGCCTTGTCCCCAGCCCTGTCTCAGCAGTAGCAGGTAGCTTTTTCCTTGGTCTTCCTGTTCCTCGCCCGTGCAGTCAGAGACTCTGACGATTAATAAAAAGTGCAGCGCATAGGCCTGCTCACCTCGATTGGCCTGTCAGCCGGAGGCATGAAGTTGATCTTTTTACGTCCATCGCACTGGATTCCAAGGGGTGGAGCAGACAGTGCTCTGCGTCGGGGAGGGCGGGCCCAGCGCACGGTGTCCATGTCACCACCGCTGCCCAGGCTGCCCTTCCCCGCCATCCTGCACACTACGGAGTCTGCCCCTGACAAGATGCAGTGCTGTGCCGAGTCTGCCCTCCTGCACTTGGGGCACAGGGGTTGGCCAGGAAAGCACATAGTGTCAGAAGAGCCGAGGCTGGGAGGTGACTGCACCCCTGCTGCCTGCAGTGTGCGACCCTTCAAGAAAGATTGACAGGACCCTCGGGGTTCCTGCCTGCAGCTGGGGGGACACACCGGAAATCCACCGAGAGGAGGCGGGCAAGGCGACACAATGCAAACGGGGAACTTCAGGCAGTGGTGACGCAGGAGCGGGACAGCACACAGTGACGTCGGAGGGCCTTGTCCTTGAGCTGCGGCTTCCACATTCGCCACATGGAGATCGGACCACATGCAGAGTTCGTGCTCAGAGATGTAGACACGGATTCTTAATGGTTCTCTGGGCATTTAGAGCCCATTGTGTTTCCGACCAGACACGGCCCACGTGTTCCTTCATTTTCACGTCTGTGCAGACTCCGCCCTCCCTGGGACCCGCTCTACCCCTCTCCGTCTGTGTGCTTCTGCTGGTTCCTGGCTCCCACAGTAGCCCTGGGTTTGCTCATCTTCATGTATCCTGCAGTGTGCAAAGCAGTGATCTACGCATGGTAGACAGGACACATGGCGGGGTCGGCACGGAGCAGAGCAGAAGGACACAGCTCAAAGGGGAGGAGTTCTGACTGTGGGGAGGAAGGGTAGAAAAGACCTCGTGCAGGTTGTGGGGCAGGATTGTGCACGACAAGGTGGACAGCACTGGGGCTGAGTGGGCCGCAGACGCAGGTGGTGGCCGGGAGACAGTGCGGCACTGCGAGGTGGACGCAGGCCCTGGACACTGAGGTTTGAAGCCGCTGGGTCACATAAGCCCGCTAAGCGATCATCCTGGATTGTTATGTGGGTGAGATGTTACTTAAGGCCTCCATCTCTGCTTCAGAACCATTCTCCACCTAAGAGCTTGCCCCCCAAGACCAGGCGTGCTGGTTCCCTTACGGGGACACTCAAGATGAAAGTCCCTCTGCAGACGGCCTGTGAAGGTCGCTGTCCCCGAGTAGCAAATGTGCCCCGAGCCAGCAAGCGTGCCCCAGCCCGGGGAGGGCAGAGAAGTGAAAGAAGCAGGTGTGCAGGAGAAACAATCCAGGGCATACCAGTGTCACATCACCCTGCAAGGCTGAGAATAGTTTCACATAACTGTGTTTTCTATTCACTGGACACTTTTAAAGGTCAGAAAGAAAACATTTTGTGGAAAATGTGCAGCTTTGTTATTTGGTGGGATTTCTTCCTACAACAGACGGTTTACGCAGAGCGGCAGTCCGGAGACCTGTGGGTTTGACAGTTCTGTTTCGTTTCCCTCCTTCCTCCAGTCCTCGCAGACAACCTGAAATCCAACCCTGGAATCAAGTGGCAGTATTTCAGTTCGGAAGAAGGAATTTTCACTGTTTTCCCAGCACACAAGTTCCGGTGTAAGGGCAGTTATGAGCACCGCAGTAGGTATGCTGGCTTGCTTGCTGAAGTTTTTAACTGTTGCTTGATGTGCAGGGGACTGGGGTGGAGCACTTGTCTCGCCTGCAGGAGGCGCTAGGTCCAATACCCAGCACCACACGCAGCCCACAGGGATCTCCGGAAGCCAGAGCCCTCATTTCCACACGCAGCCCTGCCTCAAGGCTGTAGGTGCAGGGATTTAGACTTGTCCTGAAACGGTTCCCCACTTGATACCCTGGCTGCGGAAGCGCAGAGCAGCACAGATAATCGGGCTCTGAGCTTTTCGAGCACCGTTGAACAAGCCAAATAGAACTGACCTGTACTAATGAAATTTATTCGTTCAAAGCTCTGAGAGTGTTTTGAGCTTTAGATGTCTTTGCTGAAATCCCAACAATGGTCTGTCCTGTAGTGCAGCTGGGGAACGCGACATCATCGTAATGATCCACAGTAGACTTCCATTTCAGGGGTAATGAATTTGCTTGCCAGTATCAACCCTGGAAGTTTTAAGGCGGGGAAAGCACAGGGTTAAAGATTCCTGCCATCCCGCTCCTCCACGAAAGTGACTTGGGACTGTGCCACACGCCCCGAGGTGGAGGAGCATGGAGATGATTTCTATGACAAGGTGCATAGGTTTTCAGGATGCCTCGGGCAAAGACACTTTGCTTTTGAGTGCGACGCTTCCCTGCTTTCCCGTTTGCGGAGTCAGGCATTTGATGCCAGGACATCTGGTGCCCTGTGAGGTGCGCACTTTCCTTCTGGAGTCTCAGGAGCAGTCCCTGTAGCTTTCCTTTGCTGCTCTTCACATGGGTTCAGACTATCGCAGCCACTTTCCCGTCGCTGGGACAAAATCCCAGACACCCGCAACTTCAAGGAGAGGAGGCTTATTTGGGTGCAGGGTTTCAGTCCGTGGTCTGCTGGCTCCCAGGCAGCAGCAGGATGAAGAGGAGCTTGGAGGAGGGAAAGGTGTTCAGGAAGCAGAGAGACAAGGGAAGAGCTGAGGACAAAACGTGCCCCTGCAGGTCACACCCAGTGACCGCCTCCACCCAGGCCCCAGTGCTGCAGCACGGTCAGCCATGAACACACCCAGGATGAATCCGCGATGAGCACTGTGGTCCAGTCACCTCCACACACAGAAGACTTTGGGGAGATAGTTTAGGTTTAGAAAAGGTAGCTTATCCATAAGAGTTTTGCCAAAGGAAAAACTTCTGCTTTTCTTAGAAAACCATCGTGTGATTTCTTCCCTCCCCTCCGTAGACACTGTAGTGGGACTTGGGTGGCCAGGAGGCTGGCCCGGACGTCTAGGCTTTGACTTCTAGTTGGCATCTCATGAAGGCCCTCTTGACTCTCGGCTGCTCCTGAGAACGAGATTAGCTGGCCCAGTCCGCGAGGGAAAGCAGGACTCCTTCCAGTCACCCCCACCAGCCTGGAAGGTTTCCCTGCATCTCCCATCTACATCTGGTTAGATTAGCCCAGGAGGCTCCTCTGCTGGGCTGGAAGGGCTGCGCCTCTCTCCTCCCGCAAGCCCTGCCCGTCCTCAGGACAGCGGAGTGGATTTCAGAGCGCAGCAAGGGCCCGGGTGAGGGCGCTGGGCTGTGAAACCCTCTTTAACAACTTGGGGTGACGCTGCTAGCACCTTCCCACTTCACAGTTATATCACGGGAACGAAGGAAGCTGTCATTTTAAAGAAGATCCTTTGTCCTGGCTGTCTGGGTCGGCAGGGCCGCTTTCTCCTTTGCGCTTTCTTCCCTCTCTCGTCTTCGTTTTCTCCCATTTCCCTGCTGGGTCAATGCTGTTGACTAGGGAACATGACTGAGTTCTTTAGAATTCATGTAGGACTTTTGGCCTGAGAATAATTAGTGTAAACTCAGCCAGATTTTGAAACTTTTTGGTGCTTTGCCTATATTTCTTAATTTTTGCCCCAGATTTTTTGACTCAACTGTCATCGAACATGTCAGAGAAAAGTCTAGTGACTTAGAGGCGTCGATAGAGGAGAGGATTCTCTGGAGGCTGTTTTGCTTTTTTAAACCAGCTCCCCTCAATTTGTCCCAACTTTGGAAGTGTGAACAGAGCCCTCAAGAACCTCTTCTCACAAACCGCCCGGCACCGCTCCGGAGCAGGAAGCTGCCTGGGTCAGAGGCCTTTCTCCTTTGTGGCCTCCCCCAACCCTTTTTTCTTATTGGCAAACAAAACCCCAGCACACAGAGTGGCTGTCACAGGTCTGGACAGATCTGATGGCCCAGCACTGCCGACCTGCGTGATTTGTCCGAGCACCGAGAAGGCAGGAGCCAACTCTGTCGGGAGAGAGAAGCCAAATGCCTGTTCAGGGCTGGTCTGCACCTCGGGTCCTAGTGGAGCCTTGCTCCTGAGGCTGCACAGAGAATTCAGTGCTGGGGACAGGCCCTTCCTCCCTCCTGGCCCCAGGGCCAGCAGCACTGCCATGCACAGGCACAGGGTGACCTGTGAGCAGAAGAAGCCAACCTCCTTGGCTCTTACCATCTGTCCTCACGTGTTCATCTTTAAGTGAGAAACTCCACCCCTGTCCTGCGGACACATTGCTGTCCCGAGGTGATTTTTCTGACGCACCCAGCCTCGCCCGCGTGCCCATCCCCCCCATCCCTGCACCGTCACTGGAAACACACGGTGACACCAGCAGGCCCACACATGCTGTGTCCCCAGCTGCTGTGGGGCGAGCCCTTTTCCCTAAAGCAGACTGACCCAGGAGCCTCTCGCCCCCCCAGACCCATCTACGTCTCCACCGTCCGGCCACAGTCCAAGCACATCGTTGTGATCCTGGACCACGGGGCCTCGGTCACCGACACTCAGCTGCAGATCGCCAAGGACGCCGCACAAGTCATCCTCAGCGCCATTGACGAGCACGATAAGGTAACCAGAAACCCCCTGGGCCTAGGGTCCTGTTTGAAGGTCGTCTTCAGGTGACTTCGTTGTTTTATGTTACACAGTTACGTGCCACACAGTGACACTTGGGTGGTCCCCCCAGATTATGACACCTGGTTGTTTGGTAGGTGACACCACCTGGGATCGCTGAGTAGGATGTGCTGGTTACCAGGTGTGCCAGAGTGTCCACAGCACAGTCACCTGCTGGTCCCTCTCTGAGAACACAGCTGCATCCTGAAGTGGCCTATGCTTGAATATTTTTTTAAATGCATTGTTGAAGTGATTTTGGGAAAAGACAGTGGTTTGCTTTTTATTCCAACTTCAGACAGCAGCCTCCTTTTGTGAATCTCTTCTGCGATTAACATAGCCACCCACCGGAGCCTGCGCGTCCTGGGCCAGGTTAAGGTTTCTGTTAGCTGAGACTCTCCTGCCAGAAGTCAAACTGTGGAGGGAAGGGAACAGCTGGGATGCTGATGGGGGGCTGATCAAGATTGGCAGGAAGTGAGGGACAAGGGACGGCTGCCGAGGGTTACTGATTCCAGGGCACACTCAGAGAAAGACATGTGCGGCTGTGGCGTGTGCATATTTTCTACTTTGTCATTTTGTTTCTTAAAACACACGCACACACATGCACCCCGCACTCATTCCCACTTCCAGTTTGAAAACCAAGATGGTTAGTTCTTGCTAAGGTTTTTCTCTGCTTCAAGTTTGGTTATCATTTTTTCAATGACGTATCTGATTACTGTATTGCGACTCCATTGTGAAACAGAAACCAAACTCCAGAGTACCCTCTCCTGATGAAAGAACCCTTTTTTAACTTGATACATTAATGCCTCCAGTTGTGTAGTTTTAAATTCAGATAGTGTCCTAAAGTCTTCTCACTGGTTGGTCTCTTCTATTACATAAAAATCCTGGCTGAGTGTGGTGGTGCAGACCTATAGTTCCAGCTGCTTGGGAGGCTGAGGCAGGAGGGTTGCTTGAGCCCAGGAGTTTGGGGGCCAGCCTGGGCACCGTAGCAAGACCCCATCTCTTTTAAAAATCTTGAAATGATCAGATGACAAGTTTTCGTTGTTGTTTGGTTGTTTCCCCCTTCCCACAGATTTCCGTATTGACCGTGGCAGACACCGTCAGGACCTGCTCTCTAGACCAATGCTACAAAACCTTCCTGTCCCCGGCCACCAGTGAGACCAAAAGGAAGATGTCCACCTTCGTCAGCAGCGTCAAGGCCTCAGACAGCCCCACGCAGCACGCAGCGGGGTTCCAGAAGGCTTTCCAGTTGATTCGAAGCACAAACAATAACACCAAGTTCCAAGCAAGTAGGTACATTCTCCCAGGGCCTCGGGGCAGGGGGGAGCTGGACAGGAGGGGCGTGCGTACCCTCAGCTCACAGGAGTGTTCAGAGGGAGCTTTTCAAAGTTGATTCAGGATGAAATTCTCATTTTCTCTTCGTGGTCCTCTCATATGTGGATCTTACTAGACTCTCTCATCTTTTCCGATGAGATGTGGTTAGTTTCTGGTTAGTTCCATGTTTCTGGACTCCAGAGCCCGGTGTGAGGAATGAAACCCCACTCATTTCCCGAATGAACAGCGCACCCTTTTTAGTGTTAATTGTCGGGTCTCTCTGCGCTGGGCTTGGAGTACACGCCTGCTCACCGCAGCAGGAGTCCTTGCCTTGCTCCTCCCCTTCTTGCCAGCTGTCACCGGCTGAGCACAGCCCCTCGAACGTACAAAGGCACACTAATTTAATTTTCCTGTGTTAAAAGAATCTGGAATTAGAATGCATGCTAGAGGAGGGGAAAGGGTATTTGAAGTGGGACTCATGCTTTGAAACTACTGCGAGGAATCTATTTCATTTTCTCTTTTATATTGGAACATCTGTTTTTAGCTCTTCTTTTTGTGAAAACATGAGAGTATCCTATGGAGATCAGTTTAGAGGACACATCTCCAAGCTCTTGCGTGCGTCTGAATTTCGGCTAAGACAGCTCGATCGGCACCCGACACAGGGCCCAGCACACACCAGCCCTCTCAGGAAGCAGGCAGCTGGGATTACTGTAACTGATGGTGGGAGGTGGCCGTTAATTTCGTCCTTGTAAAAATTCACCGCACGGTTAGCAGCTTAAAAGAATGGAACGTGCATGTATCATTTCACGGTTCTGGTGAGTCAGGAGCCCAGGCGGACACAGCTTGACCCGGTTCAGGGCCTGCCCAGGCTGTGGCCCGCACGCAGGCTCCCAGGCCTCTTTGGCTCCCGTGTTTGTCAGTGGAATCCACCCCTCGCAACCAGGAACTCCTGTCAGTTTGCTTCTTCAAGGCCAGCCAGGAAGCTTCTTCTGCTTCAGGTCCCTGACTTCCAGGCAGACGCGGCCTTCTTTACTGGGCACATCCAGTGCGACCAGACCTGCTGTCATTTATTAACCAATCAGGTTCCGCTCCCCTGTGATTAACTCACAGTCAACCTAGTAGGGACCCTTGCTACACCTGCCAGACAGCGGCACGGTCCCAGGAGTGATCGCCACCCCTTGCCATTGCCGTGGGCGCATCACTGTTATGGCCAAGTGGAGAGGGTGCTGTGCACCTCCGAGTCCTTCGTATCCACTGAGAATCTTGCTGCAGCCTCCGCAAGCATCACAGGCCAGGTGACAGGGCGACTGTGTGCTAAGTCACCCCGCGTCACCGAGGCTGGCGGGCAGGACCAGCCTCCCAGTGTTCAGGTCAGAAGGCCCAGTTTGTCCGTGCCGTTGACTGTCAGCCCCAACCCTGGGCCTGCTCCTCCTTCTTGGCCCTTCGGCTATCAGGACAAGAGCCCCGCGAGGCTGGGTGGGACAAGCAGCGCGCTGGGCACCTCTCTCTGCTGTGTGCAGCAGCCTGCACCGTCAGACCTGATTCACGAGAAGCCAGGAGTCTGGATTTAATGTGAAATCCTTTGACTTTCAAAGGTTGATGTCTATGGCAGCTCGAAAGCTATGAGCAGACCTCACTAAACCTCTTCTTGCCCACCCTCCTCTACCGCGTGTGGCAGAAGCCTGTCTGATGGGGGCATTTCTCCTCTGGGGCTTGTTGTGTTCGTCTTTCTTTTCTTAATATTGGCGAAGAAAAACATGGCAAAGGGATTGACCATCAAAGACTAGGCACATTTTTATGGCACAGCTTTAGACATGCTCAGCATGGACAGCTTTTTTTTTTTTTTTTTTTTTTTTTTTTTGGCCATATTAGATGTTTTTAAGAGTTAGCTCACTATCCTCCAGTTTACAGCTGCTTCTGGAAGTTCAGGGAAAAAAAGAATCCAAATTAGTTTGTATAAAAAGACTCTTCAAGCCAGGTACAGTGGTGCACACCTGCGATCCCAGCTAAATGGGAGGCTGAGGCAGGAGGATTGCAAGGTCAAGAACAGGCTGGGCTGCTTAGTAAGCTCCTGTCTCAGAATTAAATAAAAAGGGCCGGAGATGTACCTCAGTGGTTGAGTGCTTGACTACAGCACACACAAGGCCCCTGGGTTCAGTCTGCGGTACTGAAAAGGAAGGGAAAGAGGGAAGGGAACAAGGGAGGGAGGAAGGAAGGGGTGAAGGAGTGAGGGGTGAATTTCTGTAGTCCAAGAGATGTTTAGGGCCCTCTTGAGCCATATTCCCTAGTGCTTAATTCGGTGTGGGTTTTGAGTCCAGCCAGTGTTTGCCCCTGAAACTCCTCTGCCCTTGTGAACATAAGTGAATTGAGCCCATAATTGGGGTGATGAGGAGACCCCAGCTCCACACCGTGCCGTTAGCGGCAGCCACGATGCTCTTCCGTCTCCCTTTGGCCGAGCTAGAGCAGATTCCCAGCTGTGCTGAGCTGACCCCAAGCCAAAGATGGCCAGGGACCCTCGCGGCCAGGCGATGTCAGAGTAGACGTCTGGGTTCCTCCTCGGGGCTCACATTGCTGCTGCTGTTCACGCCACAGACGGTTATTTAGCACTGACTGTGTACCACGGCTGCTCTAGCTCCTGTGGGGTGAGTTCACAGAAGCCAGCCCTGCCCTCTGCATTCGCCTGGGCGTGGAAATGGGGCACCTGCCCTGCGTTAGGAGCCACACAAGCAGAAGCAACACGGCATAGGTCACCGTAGCTCTGCTCCAGCTGGAAAATCTAAAGCTTTGTCTAGTGCTAGCTGTGTCCCAGCCCCGTGTAGACCCCCAACAGTGCCGTTCACCCTTTCAGGTTGTTTGTTCTGCAGTCGATTGGTGGAAGATCTCTGATAGCTGAAGGAGTAGGAGGGTCGGGGTGAGGATCCCATTGCATTGGCAGACCACAAGTTGGAATTGCTTTTCCCTCTCTGGAGTGGACTCCAGGACACGCAGGGCACTTCGAGCTTGGCCATGAGGAGAGGGGTGTGTTTCCTTCCAGTTACCCGCCGTCCCTTTGCTCTGCCCCAAGCCCCTGTGGTCCCTGCCCTGGCCACCTTCTAAGTGGGTGACTGGAGAAGAACCTGATGAATGAAAAACGTAAGTCAGCCAGGCTTTGTTAACCAAAGATGGAAAAATAACCTGGGTTTCTCTGAGGACAGAGAGACAACCGATCTGTGGTCAGAACAGGACAGAGCTACAAAGGTGCTTGGAGAATGGTTGGCTGGTGAAGGAGCCTAACTCTTCGCAGCCCCAGCCCTATCCCCTGAGGTGCCTTGTGGTGACAGCATTCTGTGTCCAGAATCATACAGCCAAGTAAGAGAACCCGAGGCCGCCCTGGGCTGTGTAGGAACTTACTGCATGGTGCCTTTGTGGGGAGGAGGCAGTTTGTCACACACTGACATCGGCTTTGTGGTCTGACCCTCCAGGGAGTGGGACAGGTTTGTTCTTTGTTTTGTTTTCTTGCAGTCTGAAGCTTAAATGAGATGTTTAGGATCCTCATAAAACAATTTGCAGAAATGTATTTACAACACTGAAAAAAATGCTGGCATCTAGTTAAAAATACGAATTTTTCCAAAACTTGCTATTTTTTACAGCACTATTTTACTTCCTAATCCGTGATGACTAAATAGTGAAGTTGCCATCTGCAGTTCATTAGAGCTGTTCAAGCCCAAAACTGGCTTGTAAGATTTGCCTGTGTTCAGTGTCAATAAGTACAGGCATTCTGAGTGCATTAGTTCTTTGAGTCAGATTTTATTGAGCTCAGTTCAGCTGTCTGTAGCACTGATACAGCAACATTTAAGTTTTCGATTCTGCTCAGTAATGAATGCTTTTAAAAATGGAAATTTACAAATTGAAAGCAATCCTACATTGTGTCTTTGCGGTTAGGATACTTTAAACAGTAACTTTATTTGTTACGTATGGCTGGGTGACAAATCGACCCAACACCCAGTGGCTTAGAATGGTGAACATCTGCGATGTGACAGTGGAGGGTCTGGGCACAGCACTGCAGGGGGCCCGCGGCTCGGAGTGTCCCATGGACTGTGCTGGGAGACCGAGCTCAGCCGGAGCCACTCGCAGCGTTGCGGCCAGGCGTCCCGAGGGGCTTCCCTCAGAGTGCCGGAGCACCGTGGAGGTTGCCTGCCATCATCACTATAAAGAATGACAACAGAACCTTAATAAATACATAAATATTTATTTCTCATTAAGAGGAAAAGGTTCTGTGCAGGATTTCCTGAAAGGTCTGTCGAAACAAAGAACCTCAGCCTGAGACTTAGTGTGAGCCTGCCGCCCGCTCCGTGCGCCCGGCGGGCGTCGCTCCTTCCCTCCGAGTCCGTCCCCTTGACGCTTCTTCCTGCCGAGCTCAGACTGCTCCTCCTCGCTCTGCCACCCGCTGGACGTGGGCAGTAGATTCAGTCTTAAGTCATCAGCGCTTCACACACACAGAAGGTTGCGGGGTTTTGTGTGAGTGTGCACTGAGGATCCCTTCTCTTGTCTTTCACACGCTTACACCATTTCCTTTTTGCTCATTCTACTTTCCTTAACCAGCCGGTGCCCGCAGCAGCCCTCCATGTTGACTCCACTTGATAGACAAGGAAACGTACGTGCAGAGGGCTTCAGACGTGTGTGTGTTTCACCCCGACACCGCGAACAGTTGGCAGAGCTGGGTTTTGAGCACCGGGCTCCTGCTTCTGTACGTCTCCTGCTGCTCTGCCCCGATGAGCTTCCAAAATGAAAATGTACCTGGAGATGTTCATGTAGGGACTCGCAGCCTCACCCGGGCCCCCAAAACGTGTTTCCTGGTGTCACCCCGTGTCACTGAGGGAAAAGATGAGTGACTTTCTGATCCTCCGCCACAGAAGGCAGGAGACATTCCCATCCAGGCTGTGTAAACTGCGGCAGCGCGGGGCCCGGAGGAGCCTCTGCTCTTAGCTGGTGAACAGTCAGAGCATCTCCCTGGCGCTGAGGAAGCGAGGCCTTGCTGTCCAGATCGGGCAGGGTGGAAAGAAGCAGAACCGGGAGACAAAAGCCGCCCGTCACACAGCAGGGCAGAACCACGGGCCAGTGGGGCCTCGGGCAGGGGAGTCGGGGAAATGGAAGGGAGCTGCAGCCGCCTCTGTCCAGAATCCCTGAGTAACCCCAATTTGTGTGTTTTTGTTTAGACACGGACATGGTCATCATCTACCTGTCGGCCGGCATCACATCAAAGGACTCCTCGGAAGAAGATAAAAAGGCTACTCTCCGTGTCATCAACGAAGAAAATAGCTTTCTGAACAACTCCGTAATGATTCTCACCTACGCCCTCATGAACGGTAGGCAGCGTTTCAAGATTTTTCTTCCAGATGAAAGTTCCCTCTAAGTGGATGCTATTTTAAAAAGAGAAAAGAGACTCCTGAGTCTTCTTTGATGAGGCCTGTTGGGGAGGCAGGCGGGCGACTGGCCGCGCTTCCTGTGCCTGGTGCCGGCATTCAGGGCTGCGTGGGATGACCCTTGCTGCTGCCCGTCCCTGACCTGCTCACTGTTCCTGCCCAGATGTGCACGCCTCTCCCCTCTTCTCCCTGCTCCTCCAGTCAGGTTGTCTAGGTTTCCATACCTCGTGGGGGTTGTGAATTTAACTCGTGGGTTCCAGCTGCACTAGGCCAATACACTGGGCTGGATTCTTTCCTGCCACCAACATGGTGACGGCCACCTTTCCCGGCAGCCCCTCAAACTTCCTCCACGTGACAAGGCAGGACCAGCCACAGTGTTCCACCATCTGAGACGGCACTTGGCACTTCCTGGTTCTCATTAAAATTCATCGTCTTGCTGTTAAGCGACAGTATGTGTTTTTTTTTTTTCTTTTAAACTTTTTAATTGGAAACAATTATGCATCCACATGCAGTTGTAAATGAAAGTGCATCCCTGGACCCTTCATCAGGTTTCCCTCAGTGGCCACACAGTAGAACATCCCAGTGACATCCACGCGATGTGGGGGACTTATGCAGAGCAGTACACTGGACGTTGACATGCATGCAGAGCCGTTTCGTCACCACAGCATCCTTATTTGGTTTTCCAATTTTTTATTTTTTTATCAGTATATGTCTATAGTACATAATGATTCTATTCATTGCGGAGAGTTGGTACATGCACATAACATACCTTAATTCTTTTTTATATTGCCTTTTTATAACCACAGTCAGCCCCTTCCATTACCCTGAGTACTAATCCATTTTCCATTTGTATACTTTTTTAAATGCCAGTATGTTGAATGAGTTTAGTAAATTGGTAAATTCAGTAAGATGCTGTTTTCCTCCTGCTGTCCAACCCACCCTCCGGTCTGCCGCAGCCTGACTCTCCACACCGTGCGTCTCCCTGCTGTCCACATGGCCTCTCCCTCCCCGGGCTTTGCCCTCGATATCCAACAAAACCATCATCCCTGTGTGGCAGAGGCCACGTCTTGCCACGGCAGCCTTCCCCGCCTCCGATCCCTTCTTTCCCCACTCCCAAATCTCCACGCGGTGCCCAGGGTGAGGGACGGAGGTTTCCAAGTTTAGTGTGTTAAGGATATTCGGGGAATGCTTTTAAAATGCAGATTCCCGGGCACCGCCCTCTGATTCCCACTCAGGGGCCTGTTGGGAGGGTCTAGGATCTGTGTTGTCACCAGGCCTGCATGCCTCCTCCTGTTTAGTGACCGCACCCGAGGGACCCCAGGCTCTGCTGTCCAGCTCCGGAAGTCCCATCTTCATTCCCCAAGCTGTGTGGTTTATCAAGTTACTGCAGCCCTTTATGCCTCAATTTCACCTGTGCAGTGAGCATACTGAACTCTATAGCACAGGGCTGTGGAAATACAGATCACACGCTGTAGGGTGTGTGCCTGAAGTCATTAACACGGAGTGTGGAACCTATCAGGTCTTCGAGACCAGCTGGAGGAGAGAGGGGAGGAGGTGACGGTTTCCTGTTGCCAGCAGCACAGCTCAGGCTTGGGGACACCTTGCTGTCGGGGACCAGTGCCCTGCTCAGCTCTGCCCCCAGCTGCGCATCACCTGATGGCCACATCTTCCCCTGTGCTGTGTGAGGGACCCATGTGGTGTCCTCTCTTCCCCGGCCTTCTGCTGTCCCGAGATCATGCACCTCGCCAGCTGGAGGGAAATGTGGCTTCGCTGTCTTTTGAGTCCTGAGCGCCTGGCACAGGACCATGCTGCTGTGGTCCTCAGTGACTCCCTCACCTGCCCACACCCTTCAAGGTTGCTCTTTTCTCCTGTGACTCAGCTCCCTTCACTCATGTAAGGAGGAAGAAGGGAAGCTCAGTCCTGTGAGTGCCCCCAGTGTCTGCCGCGCCGAGGTTTTAGAAGTGCCTGATGCAAAGTCCCTGCCTTCAAGACGCTCGTCACCCAGGGAGGAGGACAGGACAACATGGCTGGTGGACCCAAGTGTCAGAGGCATGAGGAGGCCCAAGGGCAGCCACTGCCCCTTCTCCTCCGTGAGAGGTGAAGCTTCCTGCTGTCACCCGTCCCTTCCCTGTGCCAAGTCCTCCCACCAGAGTCCCCCGTGCCTTGTGGTGCTCCGACAATGCAAACTTTCAAACCTCTAGTGTCTCCCTGCCACCCGTCCTTCAGCCCACACACTCCGGGTCTCCCCTGTTCCCACTGGCGTCTCGGAGCGCTGTTCACTAGAGGACGCGTTCCTTCCCCAAGCAGGTCAGTCAGGGTTCAGACCAGGGAGCAGACCCACTAGAATTTACCATCAGACCTAGAATGTACACAATCTGGGAAAAACTGGACAAGTAAAGGTCGAAAAGGGGATCTCTGAGGACACACAGATGCTTTGGTCACGGATTGGCGCTCACTGTGAGGTCTGAAACCTGAGGGCTCTGCACACCACTGCGGAGGCCTGTGTGCGTCCTCTGGGATAGAGAAGCCTGCCTGGATGCTGCTGGTAGGGCCAGAGAAGAGTAAAATGAGCTGGATTGGGCTGGTCCCCCAGTGTCTGTCTCCTGAGTCTTCCTTCACCTTCCGAATGTGCAGCACTCGACTTCTGGCTCCTCGAACCTGGACGTGTACGCCCAAGAGGATTCTGGGAGATGTCATTTCTAGCATGACCGTTGGCAGCAGATAGCCCAGCCCTCTTACCTGTCTGCCACCCCAGCCCTGTGGCCACCCCTGCGTAAGGTTTCATGGTGGAGTGATCAAGACATAGCCCGCACTTCATGACCTTTTGTCCCACTGCTCTGCTTTGCCTGGCAGATATTCTCACTCACACCTTCTGCATGTTGAGAGATCCTAGTACATTAATGCCTGACAAAGAAAGGAGATACATTCCCTGCCAGAGTTGTCCCCTGCTGTTGTTTCTCTGCCGTGAGCTTCTCCAGGGTGTGAGGTCAGGGATCGGTCATGTCTGGCTGTGTTCTTCTGCAGACACCCTGACCTTCCTACCTCAGCTCTACGACAGGCAAAGGGAACAGGAATCTAATTTGGCCCAGGTATTCTTTCCATTTCTTTGACATTGCACGAGTGGAGTGAAATCCAGTTTATCTAAATGTTTTAAGGAAGAAAGCCTATCCATGAGATTCTGCCCCTACTTGAGAAACGGTCTTCCGCTGGTGAAAACGTACACCTTCCTTCTGTAGAAAGGATAAAAACAGCTGTGGTACGTGAGCCACAAAGACATCAGATTCTTTTTAATGTCTGAACACTTTGTGATTTGCCGTTAATCTTCAAGAATATAAGGCTAAAACTTTTTAAATGCCATAGTAGGATCTCAGTAGAGACTAAAATCATTTGAATTTGTTTACAGTGGTACCCATACGAGATCAGTTACTAATCCTTTTGACTATGTTCCAACAATAGCAAACTTTAAAAGATGGTTTATTAAATTTATTTTTGTACTATAGATTACAGCTGTTACAGAACAGTACATACCAGTCTGCCTAAATCTTTTACAAAGTTTTCAAAACCCCCTAAATATAAAAAATATACTTTAAATCAAATTCAGTATTATCCTAACAATACCAAGCATGGAAACATTTGTAATTAAAATGAGCTTAAAGAAACAGGGTTTGGACCATTGCTAAATGCAAACCATAATTCTTTCATTTAGTTTCATGAGATTTTGGCAAGTGGTTTTACAAGCAAAGAAAGAATGAAATGGTAAACTTCTATCCTTTAAAGCTCTTACAGTTTCATCTACAACTTTAAATTAAATGCAGGCTCGTCCACTATTACTTTTGCTTTCACATACTAAATGCAGCAAAAGAATTTAAATCTTACAACTCAACTTTTGGGGGAGAACACGCCCTTGCCAGACAGGGCTGCTCCATTTCCCCGTGTGTCTTTCGTCATTCCTTTTTGGACAAGCCCTTCGCCCTCTGGACCGTGCGAAGGCCAAGCGTGCCTGGGTCTGCTCCTCTCCAGGAGGCGCCACCCGCGTCCCAGCCACGTCATCCCTGCGCAGGCCCCGGAGGCACCGCGGGTGCGAGGCCTCGTCTGTGCACATGGTCGTGTCGGAAGGGCGAGGCGTGTGCACGTAACCGTTTGCGTCTGCGCTCCTGCTTTCAGATGGGGTGACCGGTCTGAAGGAGCTGGCTTTCCTGCGGGACCTGGCCGAGCAGAACTCGGGGAAGTACGGGGTGCCCGACCGCAGCGCCTTGCCCGTGACGAAGGGCAGCATGATGGTGCTGAACCAGCTGAGCAACCTGGAGACCACGGTGGGCAGGTTCTACACCAACCTTCCCAACCGGATGATCGACGAGGCTGTCTTCAGCCTCCCCTTCTCCGATGAGATGGGCGACGGTGAGTGGCTGAGCGGTGGCAGAGATGAAGAGGTAGAAGTGGGGCGCGCTCTCCCTGAGGCCGAGGCCGTGTGCGCCCTCTGCCCGGCCCTTCCCGTTGCCCCGGCTGCGCTGGGCAAGGGGCACCGGGGCGCCGGGGCGGGATCAACAGGCAGCTCTGCGTTCCAGCTTTGCGTAGGATCCCGCCTCCAAGTGGTGCCGCCGTGGTGCCTCCAGACGCGTACAGCTGTCAAACCCTACTGCTCTCCCACCCAGGTTGTTGTCTTTGGCCATTGAAGGTAGTCTCGTTAATTCTCCATTTGGTCATCTGTCAAACGGGGTAATAAATCTTCTGAGTGTTTAGGATTAATTAGATTATCTGTAAAGACATTTTGGTAACGGGTATACCACCCCGTGGTGTGCCCAACTGTTCTCATTTTATTTTTTAATACATTACATTTGGGTATCAGGATGATACCAAAGTTGCCCATAATGTGATGTCGGGGAAAGTCCTTAACCTTCACGTGGCCCAATGTCCTACCCTAAAAAAATGAGAAATAGATTCCTCTCAAGACAATTGTGAAGATTAAATACAGTCCTATGTGTAAAGTAGCTATTGATGCCTGGCCCACGGTATATTCTCAGTAAAAACACAATCTTTTTCTTTTTTCCCTCATATTCTCGCTTGTCCTTTTTCCCACATTGTCGACAGAGAAGACTGAAGAGGCAGCTAATTACTAGCCAGACAGCAGCGTTCCAATTCGACATCCTGTTTATATGTTCAGTTAATAGGAACGCTCATAAATGTAGGTACTCAAAGAAAACTCTTATATAAAAATTACCAAGCCCAGAGGGACTCTGCTTTCTAGAAACAGGTAAATATGTTCTTCTGTAAAGAAGAAATAGAGCAACTGCTATTACAACTTCGTTTTTTATCCTCCCTCTTTGTGAAGGGTCGACAGGTGTGTATAAAATAGGAATTCCCACCTTTAGATAAGGTCATTTCCCTGCATAATAGAAGGGTTGTATTGCAAATGGAAGTGACTTTTTATGCATTAATTAGCACTACCAAGGACCCCCCCCCACCATGTGCGGTGGGCAAGGCCCATGTCTTATGTCTCAGAAGAGAAGGACACATCCAAAATCCTGCAGCTACTGTGCCGAAACCCGGTCCTGTGGATAACCCAGGATAAGACAGCCAAATTGTGTTATCGTCGGGGAAGGTGAGGCCCTTCCTAAACTTCGCCTCTGCAACCCAGAGAGCTACCCTGAAGGCTTTGAGCCAAATTATATGGGACGTCGTGGTCACCTGCTGCATTATGGTGCCCACATGTTAGTCCTCAGCCTGGTTTGTGAATCCTGTATGGTGGGTTACTCAAGTCCTTGTTTCGAAGCTCATGGGATTTACCCACTAGAGTGTGTCTTCTCATTCTGTGTTTCCAGCCCCCGGAAGTACCGGGTGACACACTCTCTAACTCCGTGACAGGAGACAGCACTGTAAGGAAACCCATGTTCTCATGGCTCTGACTCAAAACCACCACAGATTAGACTGTCACTTACTGGACATTTATTTCTTTTAAGAACCAAATTTGCATGCTTTAGGTTAAGGGGAAGGGTTTGAGGATTTTGCTGTCCATGTGGCAGGAACTTGCCTACTTCCATTTGCCGCAGTTGGATCAAGAGTTTTCTGTCTGAGTCGATGGTAGAGAAACTGGAATGTGTTTGTTTTTTAAAACTTGGTTCTCGTCGTGTCCAGAAGAGAACAGAAATACAAAGTGAGTGCGGTCTTGGTTACGGGGTATTTCTGTTGGGCTTCACTGCTTTGTGAGAAGGGCTGTGGTCAGGCGAGGCTGCCGCCCAGCTGCAGAGCACTGCCCGGAAGGCGGAAGGCCCTGGACTTTGTCCCCGGAGCTGCCGCACAGACGAGCATGGCTCTAATCTTAGAGAAGGGCCCGGGGAAACATGACCCGCGTCACCGGGCCTCTGTCGCCAAGCTGGCCCTTGGTTCTGCTCCTGACCCTTGCAGCCCGTTCACCCCAGGAGACGAGCGATACATTCTTAAAACCTTCTTAAGTATTTGTTACTTTCCAGTGTTTTAAAGCAGAGAGAGCATGTTCTAAATGTGATCTGCTTAGAGGATGCCCTTAAAATTAGAAGAGATACACAGTGCAGGACTTTGCACAGACTCTGAGAGTGGTGCCCACTTCCTCCTGCCGGTGATGGCTTAGAAGGTCCAGGCACCTTTCCTGCGTGTGGTGGAGGAAGGGCTTTCTGATCAGCCACCTGGTTTGGGAACACAAGATCCAGATGGGGAGAATCAGTCCGCCTTGGTGTTTGGAGCCCTAAGGTTGTAGCGCTGTTAGGGCAATCTGAGATTGTCCTGTCTCAGCCCACATCTGGTCTCTGAAGAGCCTGGTTCATTGAGGTGACCAGAGAGCCAGGACGCCGTGTGCTTGGGGCCATTCTCTCCTGACCATTCTTCTCCTGTGTGCTCTTCCTCTTCCTTAATTATCCCCATGCTTTTGTATGGCCTGTGAGCTAAGTACAGAAATTGTTACTAAAGCAGTATAAAATAATGTGTACCCGAGACTGACGAAATGTGAAATGCTTACTCGCTGACCCCACCCTTGAAAGCATGTGGACCGGGACATGCATTTCTTTGGAAACTTCCTTTCTCCATCAGTTACTCAGAGTTCTGTGTGGTCAGATACTGTCTCTCTCTGAAATGCTCCCCGTCTCCCCAGTGTTTGGCAGGATGTATCAGTGATCTGTAGTGACAGTATCTTTGAAGAATTCCTTTAACCATGGTCTCTCTTGATCTAGAATCTCCCAGAAACCCGTAAAGCACTTCCCACTTCGCCCCTTAAAAAGAAGTGTAGGAGGGTTTGGACA
Organism: Hystrix cristata; assembly: GCA_004026905.1. Classification (NCBI taxonomy): domain Eukaryota; kingdom Metazoa; phylum Chordata; class Mammalia; order Rodentia; family Hystricidae; genus Hystrix; species Hystrix cristata. The sequence goes on along the minus strand of PVJO010013061.1, from coordinate 4,047 downwards.
GGTCCCGTCCAGTAAGCATGAAGAAGGGGCAGCTGGATGAGACCGCAGATTCCCAGAGTCCTTGTCCTAACTGTGCTATCTGAGTTGCCGAAGGAGTCTCTCCACCTGTCTAGCGCACCTGTAATACGACACAGGTGATCGCAATATATGGCGAATGTTCAAATTAAAATTTATCCCAGTAGAAGACACATTGCCGTTAATCTGCCTCAAAATCCTCTCCTTCTCTTCGCACACACTGCCCCACCGTCCTGCCCACTGTCTGCAGCGGCTCTGGAGTCCTCTTTCCTGGGCGTCTTTAGCTGCGCTGTCCTGGCTGCCTCGATGTCCTTGACTCTGACGAAGAGCCAGCATTGCACAGGGCCAGATCCGGTGAATGAGGGGACAAGGTCACAGTGTCATGTTTTTAGGAGCTGCCTCACTGTATTTTTTATCACATTTCACGAAGACCCTCGGGAGAGAGGGCTCCAAAGGTGCTGCAGGAAGTGGCCAGGACGGTGGGACGAGTATGTTCAAAGCAGGGGTGAAGGGCAATGTGTCTTTTGCTGTAACGCGTATTTTAAGTTTAAACATTCACTGTGTATTTTGTTCACACCTCACACTGTCTGGCAAAGGCTGCAGTCAGCTCCTGAGTCCCGCGGCAGTTTTTCTCCTGGATGCCCTGAGTAGATGCCCAGTAGAGCGCATCTCCAGGCTTTTTCCAGCACCTTCTCATCCAGCCTTTTAAAATTGATTTTTTGGGGGGTGGGGATTTTGCTCAGTGGAAGAGCACTTGCCTAGCATGCACAAGGCCCTGAGTTTGAGCCCCAGCACCCAAAAGGAAAAAAAAAAAAAAGATTTTTTTCACCTGCAGGTTTGATAATGACCGTGAGTAAACCCTGTTACTTTGGAAACCTCCTGCTGGGCATCGTGGGTGTGGACGTGAACCTGGCCTACATCCTTGAAGACGTGACCTATTACCAGGACTCCCTGGCGTCCTACACATTCCTCATAGACGACAAAGGTAATCAGTCCCAGGAAGGCGTGGCTTCCTCAGCCGCCTCAAGAAAACAATCCGTCGCTGTCCTTGTCCTGACAAATGAAGCAGGTTAAAGATGGCATTTAAAGAAAAGCGGTGTGGCTGGAACCATTCATGTGGAGCAGGACACCGTAAAGATGGCAGAGTCAGTCTCCAGCATACACGGCCTCTGTGTTGTGTGGAGGCTGGCTAACAATTCTTTGTCACATCAGGAATTAAGCTCAAGGACTGAGTAACATCGATCCTGGCTGAGTGTGCTGGTACACACCTGTATTCCCAGTTTGGGAGGCTGAAGCAGGAGGATCCCTGTGAGTTCAAGGCCAGCCTGAGGGAGGACATAGTGAGACCCTGTCTCAAAAAAAAATGTGGTCCTTCCAGCCATGTCCAACATATAGCCCACATTCCCTTTTTTTTTTTTTTTTTAGTAAAGAGGAATTGTGTGGGGCCACATATGAAGTGCGTGTGTGTGCGTGTGTGTGTAAATATACAGTGGTACCTCAGTTCATGAACTTGATTCTTTCCACAGTTCTGGTCACCAACCGAGTTGGGCAAGAGCTGAAATTCAGTGATTAGGTTCAGTGTTGACCTTATAGGGAAATTTCATTCGGTTCTTGTTCAGTTCAATTTGACCAGAATCATGGAGAGAATTGAGTTCATGAACAGAGGTACCACTGTGTGTGTATGTGTATATATATATAATATGTAGCAAAACTTTTTAAAAATATTTTTTATTACAACATTAAAGAAAGTAGGCAACAAAGAAAGGCAGTTTGGAGCAGCTGCATAGTTTTTGTTTATATTGTTGTCTTTAGATGTATTGGTCTTGCAGTTTATGCACCAGGTTAGAAAATTTCATAAAATGAAAACCCGTACTGCCAAAATACTCTCAATTAGACAGACACCCCGTCTTCTCCAACCTCTTCGCCATTTCTGAGTTTCATGGATGTGCACACAAAGCAACTGGCTCGGGCTGGGCCCCCACGTCACGCAGGGACGGCACTGGGGCAGCCTCCGCGTCTGGTTTGAGACCACAGTGCGCTACAGCAGGGCGGGACTTCCCGCGGCTCACAGCGTGCTCTGCTTCTGCTTCCAGGCTACACGCTGATGCACCCATCTCTCACCAGACCGTACTTACTGTCCGAGCCCCCACTCCACACGGACATCATCCACTATGAAAACATCCCCAAGTTTGAGCTGGTTCGGCAAAGTATCCTAAGGTAAGGAACAGGTGAGGGTCACGGCACTTCTTTCTTCTGAGAGGGGACCCGTTGAGGTCAGAGACGAAGGGTGATCACAGAATGCACTGAATCTTTAGATCTGTGTTACAGTAGAAGACACATTACCAAAAATGGTGGGATAAAAGTGGTCAACGTGAGGGAGAGTATTTTGAGTCTTTTGCAGGGGATTAAAGGCAATGGATCGTTCACTATAATAAATTTACTTACACAGTCACAATATTTTTATTACCCTTGTTGCTCAGACATTTACAGCCATTTCTGTCAAATAAAAACATTATGCTGCGTCCTCTTCCACCTTATTCACTAGATCTGGTACCGGGCAACCTCTGGCTCTTCCCCAAAGTCCAAGTGACCATGAAAGGTCAGTGTTTTGAATCAATTCAGAATATCGAGGCAGCCACAACAGCACAACTAAAGACACTCAGGAATGAGGACTCCAGAGCTGCCGCAGAAAGTGGCAAGAGTGATGGGAAGAGTGTGTTCAAAGTGAGCAGGGAGGATTTTGAGAGAGATTCATGACAATGTGCCTTTACTATAATCCGTTTTTTAAAATTCACCCTCATTTCTTGGTCACACCTTGGGTAAGTATTTACTATAGGATATAGGTCAAGCGTATAATTATTTTATTGCTATCAAAACATTCTGAGTAGTTTTTCCCTAATAGTGGCTAAGGCTTTCTTTGCTTCATATAGCAGATAGTCTCAGAACTGTTATTTGCTTGTGAAGTCTTATAAGTCATCTTCAGTGTTCATATTGTCTTTAATTGTGACATAAACTAGATGATATCGCATTCTTTAAAAATACTCTGGTTATGCAAAACTAGAAAACATTTCAGCAAAATAAAAGGTTAAGTGGAGGAACAGCACTACTACATTTCCCAAAAAAGTTTGGCAAAGTCCTGTCAATCTCAAGTTGACTGTGCCGTCTTTAACTGCGTTTTCTCTTAAAGTAAAAACAGACCGGGTGTTCCCCAGCAGTGATGCGTTACTTTGGCAGGCGGTACCCTGTGGAGAAATGGCTCTTTGTGCTCATGGGTGGAAAATTAATGACTGAGAGACTGGGGACCAGTCGGGCTTGGGAGGAGTTAGACTTGGGGGGCCAAGGCGGGGTCTAGGAACGTCTGCAGTGCGGGGCTGACGTATTCCTTGGAGAAACTGAAAATGTCATGTTATGTTTGTCAAAAGTGATGCCTTTTGTGGCTGTTTAGAAATCAAGAGGGGGCTGCGGACACACAGCTTCTTGCTCACCTTTCATGAAGTGCTGAATTTTCTCTTGCCCGAGTATTTAATTCTGTTTGCCGGCACAGCCTCCCCCTGGGCAGCCAGATTATCGCAGTCCCGGTGAACTCGTCTCTGTCCTGGCACATCAACAAGCTGCGGGAGACCGGGAAGGAGGCCTACAACGTCAGCTACGCCTGGAAGATGGTGCGTGGGCGCTGCGGGGCGCAGACGCTTCTTCCCGTGGGAGCTGGGGCCTGGGGTTGAGGGTGGGGCTCCACCGTGCAGGTTGATGGGGAAAGAACACCTGCGGGTGCTGCCTCATCATCTCCTCTTTGTTTATAAAACCAACAGTTGGGGTTGGGGTTTTAGCTCAAGTGGTAGAGCACTTGTCTAGCAAGCACAAGGCCCTGAGTTCAATCCCCAGCACCCCCCAAAACCAACAGTTGTTCATGACGATAAATCAAACCATATAAAAGGATATAAAGTAGAATGTAACAAATGTCCTTCCCTCCTGCCCTGCCTTTGACCTCCCTTCCCCATAACAACCACCTGGATCCATTGCCAGAAAATGTTT